>UCOM01002632.1:0-24236 GCA_900474385.1 Ormyrus pomaceus | reverse complement strand
CCTCTCCCCTCTTCCCCGAGCAGCGAAGCCGAGAGAGCCCGAGAGAATATTGCCCCGGGAGCCGGGGGGTGGGGGCGGGCGGAGACATTCAATTTCGCGAGAATTAGAGTGAGACCCTCGCCGCCCCCGCCGTTGATTTTTCCTTTATTGCAGCGCGCATAATTTCCTCCCGAGGAGGAAGCGACGAAGCGGCCGCCGCCGCCGCCGCTGCCGAGACAATTAACTTTCCTCTCGAGGATGCTTTTCATAAAAGCCCCGCGGCCCCGCTCTAAATCCCGCTCCGCGCGCGCTCGCGCGGCACTTTTCTTTTCTTCCCTTTATTTTCACGGCCGCGCCACGGCGCGAATTACCGAGAGGAAAATATTACTTTCTCGGGGGGGAGTTTAGGCGAAATAATAATTCTAAAGAAATTTCATAACTGTCGCGCGACGCTCTCTCTCTCTCTCTCTCTCTCGAGATCTCCGCAGCCGCGCATTAAGGCAGAGGCAGTAATAAGGCCGCCGTCCCTATCTGCGTCCGTGAAATACGACGAGCCGAGAAAGCTAATAAAACTGTGGCTGGTACTCTCGCCATTTTTTTTCAAGAGCCCCGCGGCGCTTTCGATAAACCCACCCACTCGCGGCGGGAAGTAAATAGTCGTCCGATTTTCGTGCCCTGCACCCCCCGATAGTTTTCCCGGAGAGCTTGACGAGAGAGCTGCATCGACTAACCGTCCGCGGTGTCGGCTCGGAGACGAATCGAAAAAAGCGCTTTGGGCAGCGGCGGCGGCGGCGGCGGCGCGCGATCCGTCAAGGCAGCGACTCGCTTTTCGCGGGCCTCCTCCCTCCCCTACCTCCTTTTATTCGCATTCAAATGGCAGCACTTTAATTTGCATGCTAAGAGGTCGATGGGGGGGCGGCTCGGATTTCCATTTAAACTCGCAAAATGGCGCTGGGGCTACAAAATTTTTTATTGAAAGATTCGATGCAGATAGGCGAGAGCGAGAGAGAGAGAGCGCGAGCTTGTGCCAGTGAAAAACTCGTCCGGCCGCGGCGGCGGCGGCGGCTGCGTCGCCGGCACCCTCCTCTCTCTCCCTCCGCCGTCCGTTTCCGCGCCTGCGCGCCGCGGCTCCGCGCTATTTCGCGAGATAAAACGCCCTTTATCTCCTACACTCCGCCCCTCGTGCGCCTGCCTTCCCTCTTCCTCTTCTCTCTCGCTCTCTCTTTTCTCTCCCTTTTCTCCCCCCGGGGGCGCTTTGTGCGCCCAGCTTCCACCCCGCCTCCCATTTTTCTCTTTCTATCGTTTCCTCATTCGTCCCTGTCCTCCAAATCACTTTTATGGCATTTACGGACGAGCATTTTATTCACGTCTGCACGCTGGACGGGACTCACTCCCACCCTCCCTCCCTCGGCAGCCCTGCCCGGCTGCTTTGTCGAAACTCGCGCGCGACGTTATAAACGTCAGAGCGCCGAGCGCGCGGCAGAAAAGTTTATCATTTTTCCGGCGCGCCGGATATTCGACGCGCGAGCCCGAACTTTATTTTCGCGCTCGAAACGCCAAAGCGCGCCGGCAAACGGCAACGGCAGCGGCAGCGGCGGCAAAAACCCGAGCCCCGCCGGCTATCGATTAGCTCCGTGCAGCGGCCGACGAGCGCAGAGAGAGAGCCGAATTTCCCTTATCGCGGTAAACAACTTTTTGCCCGCCGCCGCTGCCGAACAATATATATATACATATATATTTAGAACGCGCGAAATGTTTTGCTTATATACCCCGATTAGCCGCTTATCGGCCCCCGGGGCCCCCGATAAACTCGAGCCGCTCGCGCGGGGCAATAATTAATAGCAAGAAAATAACTAATCGCGACGTGCGCGAGATAAGATTGCCGATTAGCCCGGCCGGCCCGGGAAAAGAGTTTCGGGAGAGAGAGAGAGAGAGGCAGTTTTTTGTTTTATCCGGTGCAGATAAGCGTCGCGGGCAAGTGGTTTTCCGACGCTTCCGAGCTGAGAGTAAGGAGGATCTAATAGAGGAGAGGAGGGTGCGAGGGACCCTTTTGTCTCTTAACCCGCCGCGCCCTCTTCCTATCTTCATTCGATTGCGATATATATATTCAATTGATCGTCGTCGCTCTAATTAATTGGGGGGGCCCCCGATAACTCAGCGGCTTTCGCCGACAAAGGAATTAGGGAAATTTCGCCGGATTCGGTTTCAAAGCGAGAGAGAGAGAGAGAGCTTTTGTTTCCGGCACCTCGGTCGGCCAACTGGGCAAACACATCGAGTTCCATGGCAGTCGCTCCTCCGCTACGGCTACGTCTATATACGCGCCGATGCGCTGTGCTCTCCTATATACTCCCCCCCTTCGTTTAAAAATCGCTAAGCCGTTGACTCAACCTTATCGGCTTACAAGTCAAACGGCGCCGACTTCAAAGGCCGGGCCTATTGTTTACGCAGCTATTAGCCTGCGACGGAAGAGGGATTTTGGAATTCATCATCGCGGGTTCAGCAGCCCGGCCCGAAAAAAGCAGCAGCAGCAGCAGCAGCCTAGGCTCTCCTTCTCTCTCTCTCTCTCTCTCTCTCTCGGTTTATCGTCTCCATCGCTCCATCGGCGGCCGCCTTGATATACTGGCCGCCGCTCCCGTTCTCGAGGGCTTAATCTCTCACGCTCCGTTAGCTTCCTCCCGCCTCGGACTCCCTTATTTTTGTTAATAAAATTGTCGGACGTTCGATTTCGTCGACGCCTCTCTCTCGATATATTCCGTGGGGAGGAAAGCGAGAGAGAGAGAGAGAGAGAAGGAAGCCTGCCCAGATAAGAACGTCGGGCCGCGCGTCATTTGTCATCGTATCTCGGCGGGCACGTACGTCCATACGCAGCGGGCCTCACGTAGGCGCCGTCGAAATCCCGTTCCCCGCGCTTTATCTCGCCGTCGAGATCGGACAATGAGGCGAAAAGTGCGAAGCGGCCCCCGCGTCCGCGCTTATCGCGTTATTAACCCTCCCCGCGGAGTAATGGCGTTGTATACGTCGGACTCTCTCGCGACCCCTCGAGCCGCACCGAAGGAAAAAAAAGGCGGCGGCGGCCCCGATTACATTGAGATGCTAATGCGCGGCCCCCGGAGAGATCGGCCCGGCCGATTAACCGATCCGAGAGCGAGAGAGAGGAGAGCTTTCCCTGCGAAAGCTCGGGCTCCCGGTTTCTCGCACAGAGAGCGACGTATCCGTCATCGCCGCCTAGGTGCTAAACGGACGGGGCTGCCCGAGGAGGAGGAGAGCTCGTTAGGATTTTTCCGCGGGTGCTAAAGACGGAGGAGACAATGCTGTCCTCTGTGCCCGGGAGCTCTCCGGCGAGAGAGCGCTAACGAGACGAGAGAGCGGCCGCGGGGGGGGCGGGGGGGAGGGAGGGAGGGAGGCCGAGGACCCGTCAATTGTTTCTGCAAACACGAAACAATGGACAGTAGCCGGGCCGCGATACTAATGGCCGGTTTATACACTCCGGCAGCGCTGCCTTTCTTTTTTTTTTCCTCCTCTCTCTCTCTCTCTCTCTCTCTCTCCTTTTATTTTCCTTCCCTCTCGCTCGCCTCGCTCATTTATTCGCGAGGTAGCCGGCGACTCTGCTCTTCCTCGGCTCTCTCTCCTCCTCTTCCCCGCGCGCGCTCGCTCTCTCGGGGTCTTTTCAACAGCTCTCGGCTCTCCTCATTTTTTCGGCCCTAATCAGAAAATATTTGCTCTCGGCTCGAGACAATTATCGGCTCGATACGAATTTCCGTGGGGAAGACCGCGGCGTGTAGTCGCTTAGCACCTCGGGACTCTCTCCCTCTCTCTCTCGCTCGAGGCTGCGGCGCTCGTCGTCTAAATAAAATTAGCGGCCCAGCCTGGATATCCGAGAGAGAGATAGATAAAAAAAAAGCCAGGGGGATCGATGGGCAGCAGCAGCACATATTCCGGGGAAAAAGGGCTGCGCGCGGCGGCGGCGGAGGCTCGTGACAAAACCGGCGCTTATCTGGGGGAGCCGATCTCTCGCTCGCTCGCTCGCTCGCGAGAGAGAGAGAGAGAGACTCGGCCGGCGGCTCTCGGCGATATTATCGATATTTCTCTATGGCTTTGAGGAAAGTTTTGCGTATCCGGGCGGCTTTGTCCTCGCGCCAGGGCCCAAGACAAAGGCGCACAGAAGTATAATATGAGAGCTTGTGAGATATTTATGCGTTGCATTGTCTCTCTCTCGGGGCGCCCCCTCCGGCCCTCCGCGTCCCTCCGCTCCTCCCTCCCCCTCCTCCTCCCTCGGCGCTCTCTCGCCGCTGCCTCGCCGCGAGACAACGACAACTTCATTCGAGGCGCTCGAGTTATGAACCGGCGCTCGAGAGCGCCGAGAGAGGCTCTTATATAGAGAGACAGCCTTTGCTCTCGTCGTTTTATGCCGACGCCGCCGCCACCGCCGTCGCCGGGACTGCATAACAGGCGCGCCGCCGCCAAGTAATTTCTTTAATTAATTAAACGCGCCTCGCTCGATAAACGCCGTGTGCCAGCAGAGAGAGAAAGAGAGAGAGAGCCGAGATTCGGATCTCCCGGGTATATTATATCGTTCTCCTGCGCGTTTGATGCCTTTTATCTTGATTCGGCGCGCGCCGAGAGAGAATTGAAAATTTGTTGACGAGCTTTTTAATTACGCGGGCCGGTGGCCGCGATGATTTTCCTCCGAGCGCCGAGGGTGCACAGCCTTCCGTCCGATTGTCCCTGCGGGAGCCCTGCCTCGGGTAATTAAAGCCCGCTGCCGAAATTGCGCCTTCCCGTATTATATGTATACTCCCCCTCGATGCCGTGCCGCGTTATTGGCGTCCACACCCCGCAAAAGTGTCCCGCTCATTTTTTCCGAGGAGGCTTAATAATATACGGCCGAAAAGATTTCGGGGGGGAACCTTTTATCTGAGGCGTCTTGACGCTCTCTCTCTCTCTCTCTCTACGATCTTGAGTAAATACGAGGAGATAATGCGACGACGGCTGGGAAAAACTGAGGCGGTGGGCGAGAGATTTCCTCGCTCTCGGTGTGTATAAATAGCCGCGTCCCCGGGCTGATGTAATCAGCCGAGATTAGGGAAATTGCCCCGATGGCTGATAATTAATTTAATACTAATTCTTTTAACAATTTCAGTTGAAACAACAGATAGCGACGCTTTATCGCGCTCCGATAATGGAACTAAATATTGATGAATATTGATTTACTGCCCGCGAGGCGAGGCGAGAGTGAGACGTCAAAAAAAAAAAAAAAAAAAAAAAAAGAGAAAAAGAGACGCGAAGAAAGGCCTCATCTAGCCGCGCGTTCCTCGGAAATAAAAAGGTGTCTCATGGACGGATTGATATTAAAGGATCTCGGGAGAGTTTATAAGTTTAGCGAGGAGAATGGTCCGGGGCCATTCACGGGACAGGGATCATTCTCGCCCAGTCAAGTGGCTCTCTCGCCTCGGTTTTCCGCGTCGCTTTTCACTCTTCTCTCTCGAGAGAGAGCGAGTCAAAAATCTGTCTGAATGGACTCTCTCGGGCGCTACAATAGACAGAGTGGCTCCATTATGCCCGCGGGGCCCTCTCTTTCACGAGCGACAGAGAGAGGATCCCATTTTCCGCTTTTCCGAAATGACAAAAACTCGGAGAAAATGAGACACGGTCGAGTGGCGCACCGACGCGCTACACCGGTTATAATTTATAGTCCCCGACTCCGAGAAAGGGAGTCCTCTTCCTGGCTCTCTCGCGCGGTGATCGCGATTTCGGGAGCAGAGGCCCTTTTCTCACGATCGGCCCTCATTAAGGGCTACAAGGCTAAAACAAAGTGTCATCGTTCGGGGACGCTTTTATTTCGGAAAATATATATACACACCGCATTAGGATAATAAATTTCTACATACAGGCGTAATAGAGCGAGGTTTCGGCCCACCCGGCGGCACCTCGCACACCCAACACGGGCTGCCACTTTGCGCTCACTTAGCACAAACAGGAGAGCCGCGCGCTGGCGGCCTTTAAGCGTTTATAACGCTCGAATAAATTTCGCTAAATCACCGCGGGGAGAGCGCGTTATCGTGCCCCCGGCTCGTGCTGCGCGCCGAGCGCAATAAAGACGTTCAATCGGACATTATTCGCGTCGCTCAATAACGTCATTCGATCGGCGGTCGAAGGGAGGAGGGGAAATGCCCCGCAACACACTACATTCATATCCACTTAAAGTTTTGCGCGCTATTAATAAGCGCCTCGCGCGGCGGCCGCTGTTTAAGAGCCGATAGGAGAGAGATAGCCGCGGCGACTTTGTCGGGAGAGCGCTTTTCGGCTGCGCCGCGAATTAAGGCCGGCGATTTAATCTCCTTTCGAAATGTGTGTCGGACAAGCGAAAATAAACGCCAGCGCGCTCCAGCAAAGTCTCTCTCTCTCTCTCTCTCTCTCTTTGGCTTTCGATGCATAATTAATTGGACTTGATGCGCCGGCCGGCAGCTACCGATCAATTAATTGACGCCGGTTAAGAGCGTTTTTACGGGCGCGCGGGATTTTTTACAATCCCCGCCTTAATGAGTGAATGAAGCCCGAGATATGCGCGCGCGCTGCTCGCGGCGAAACGAATTAAAATAAGTGATTTATGTGTACGTGACGCGCGGCGACGGCAGCGGCGGCGGCGGCGGCACCGCTGTCCCATTTCTCGCCTCGAAACGGGGTGATAATGAGCGAAAGCGCAAACACACTGTCGTGTCTCTCCGCTCGAGAGGCTCGAGAGAGAGAGGAGCGATAGCCCGAGTAATGTAACATTGTTATCTGCCCGATTAATAAGACGTCGTAACACGCTTTTCATGACTCGTTATCGAGTAAATATTATATTTCCTGCCGCGGCGCTGAGCGCACAGAGCCCCGGATTTTTTTCCCCTTAATTAGCCGAATGCCAATTTTTAACGGTAAACTCTGCGCGCCGTTTAAAGCGCGGTCTCTCGAGAGAGCGCCGCCGCCGCGCTCCCGTTTATATTCCGAAATAATAAATACTTATTGCCCGTTAAATCATTATTTGCGCTCTCTCGGAATATATTTATGCCTTATTTACGACTTCCCGTCCCGCCGCGCCGACGGAGCATTTTAAAATCCCCCCCCTGTTAAAGTAACCCGTTACAGAGGCGAAATCGAGCGATTCGAAATAGACGGCGCGCGGCTAAAAATGATTTTCTGCAATTAGCCGTGTGTGCCCCGCGCGTTTTATAATAAAGCGGCGCAGGAAATTTGCTAATTTCGCTAATTACGCAATGGCGTATATAACTTTATTCGCGCGTATGACGTGACAGCTTTCTCGGGCGTACGTATATTTAACCCGAAGCCGGTGTCTGTGTGTCTGTGCGTGTGTGTGTACGCGAGGTTTGTACTCGAAGCTGCCCGAAATAATCAGCAATCTGTATCCTCGCGTGCTCTCCGCCGCGAGGCATTATCGCGATCATTAATGCTTGCGCGCGCACACACAGGAGCGACGATTTATCGCTGGATAATTAATTTCCATTGCGCAAGTCCAGTTAATCAAGTTAATCGTTCATTAGAGGTGCAAAAGTCGTGCGATCTCTCTAGGATTCTTTTCCCCCCCGCGGTATATTCCTCCTCCACCTCGGATCCTCCCCTCTCTCTCTGTTTTTTTATTTCGCTAGAGTTTTTTGGGCTGTGCTCCGACGGCGGCGGCAGCGGCGGCGGCAGCTGCGATTCAATTAGCGCGGAATCGAATCGAGACGTGTCAATGAGATAATTGGAGAAAAAAGCCCGAGATTAGCATTAATCTGCCATCTAAATACTAATTGTCGCGATACATTTCTTACGAAATTGCTTGATTAGCGAGAGCCTCCGAAGCGCGCAGCGACGGCGGAGCGAAACAGTTGGCCGCGGTGCGTATATTTTCAGGTAGTTTGCATGGCCGAGATTTTTTTCGAGAGCAGCGCCGCGCGCAGATCGCGTGCGATGCCTGATAAAAGAAGCGTGACTAATGCGCTAATTACGGCAATTGGTGTGGTTCCAACAAATAAATTCGCAGCCGCCGCCGCCGCCGCCGCCGCCGCCGCTGCCTTTCGCTCCGCGCTCGAAAAGCGGCGAGAAACGCGGGGAAGCTGGCGATCCGATGAAAATTCAGGGCGAAAGCGAGCGGCGGCGGCGGAGAGCACGTGGCCCCAACTGCTGCCGATCAGATAGAGTGAGAGAGAGAGAGAGAGAGAGCCGCCGTCGTCGTCGCCGCGCGCATGTGTGCGAGTGTCTCGCGATGATAATCTACGCGTAATTAGCTCCTACTCTTGACTTTGCCAACTCGCTCGCGTGTCTCGCTTTCATAAACAATTAGGCGGATTGCGTAATGCTGGAAACTGCGCTTTTATAAGCGAGAGAGAGAGAGAGAGCTTTTCCTATATATATATACACGTAAAACTGAACGTTCCGCTGAAAGTCGTCCGCGAGAGATCCGACCTTAAACCGGCCGCTTCTCGGAAAGCCGCGCGCGGCGGCAGCCACGGGCTTTATAGGATGACTTTTTCCATATATATCGGCAGCGAATCTACATTAATTAAAATTCTAGCGCGCAAATATATCCCCCCCGGCAACATAGTTATCAGCAGTTACGTATCGGGTCGTTTGCGCGAAGAGAGCTAATTTATGGATAATACATGAAATAACCGGTTGCCTATTAATTTAATAACAAGGTTTCCGAGTCCCCAGAGCGCGTTCGCATCCCGCGAATAATTAGCCGAATGAAATGGAGCGAACGAGAGCGGAAGAAAGGAGGGGGGGGGGGGGGGGGAGAAAAGCGTAAAAAAGTTTCGGGGCGAGAGAGAGAGAGAGAGGCAGACGAAAAAATGGACATATTTATGCCGAGTACTATTAGCGCTTGTGCGCGCGCGGCTGCGGCGGCGATATCACGGTGGGCATCGCTAATTAGCTTGTCGTGCCACGGCCACGCAGCCTTTCGACAAACAGAGCTGGCTACTGTCTTTCGAGCCTCCTCTCTCTCTCTCTCTTTCTCTCTCTCGCGGCGAAGACGCTGCTGGCGCCAGCCGCCCGGGGCGGCCGATACCGAAACTATAATTGACTCTCGGCTAATTTAATAATATCGCCGAAAATTTTTCGACGGACGGGTCGTGTGGTAATTAAACAAGCGTCGTGTATGATGAATAAGTCTTTATTAAATATCTGTCCTACTTGCTAAGAGTGCTCTTTACATTTATACAAAAATGAGGGAAGCCCTCTCCGCCGGCTCGCAGCGGCCTCCCCGCGCAGCCTCTGACTTGGTGCTGTATTACATATTTACAAAATCTCGGAGCATACAACAAAGCTGCCGGGGTGTTCGACCGTCGGCTCGGCGTCCGCGTCGAGGGGGCGACCGAGGATGAAATCGAGGATGACGAGGTTTATGTACAGGCGTATTTACAAGGATATAATATATATCGCTAGACGCTCTATTCCGGCGTCGAGTGCCGGTGTTGTCCGGCGGCGGCCGCTGCGGCGTGGTGCGCTGCGGCCGCGGCCGCCGCCGCGGGCAGACCCGGGTGCGACAGCATGCCCACGGGGTAGAGGCTGGAGGCGAGGAGGCCCGGGTGGGGGCCGTAGAGGCCCGGGTGCTGGCGGACCGCGCTCATGCGCAGCTTCTCGATCTCGGCCTCCTGCAGGCGCTTCGCCTTGGCGCGACGGTTTTGGAACCAGATCTTCACCTGAGGAAGAGGAATTTACGAGGTTAGTCACGCATTTCTGGCATGGATGAGTGTGCCGTCGGACGTAGAATTAAAGACGCTTACCTGTGTCTCGGTGAGCTGGAGCGAGGAGGAGAACTCGGCGCGCTCGGCGACGCTGAGGTACTGCCGCTCGCGGAACTTCTTCTCGAGGGCGAGCAGCTGCTGGGTGGTGAAGGGCGTGCGGGGCTTCCTGTTGGGCTTGTGCTTCCTGAGGTTGCACTTGATCTTGGCCGGCTCGCCGTTTTCTGCGGGAAGAAAGAAGACAGGGAGGTTGTAGGCAGGTGCTGCTTGTATCGTTTTATATGCGGGAGGCTGCGGAGAGTCTCCCGGCGGAGCGGGTCTCGAAATAGACACCGCTCTCTCTCTCTCTCTCTCGCAATTAACTCCTCAAATCAGCTGTTTACTTTTGGCCACGGCTTGTTTACTAGGCGGCTGACACGAGGACACGTGTTCCCATCGAGCGGCTCGGCGCGCTTAATCATTCACGGCGGCGGCGCATCAACTATATAACTCCCGAAATAAAACGCTTGAGAAAGAGCTTTCATCAATTATCCAAAGTGGCCTGCCGCGCTCTCTTTTTCGAAATAGCCCGCCGCGTCATTAGAGGGCCGATAGCGCGGAGAGCCGGAGATTTGTCTCGGGACAATTGACAGATTTGTAGCGCGGCGGCGGCTGCTCCGACTGTGGCGGCGGCGACGGGCTCGCCTGAATTTCAAATTCGGCCGGAGAGCGAGGAGAGAGCCTTTGTATATCTGCTGCTGCTGCTGGCTACCGCTGCTGGCTGGCTAAGGGTCCAATTAGTCTCGGCTTTCGGCTCTCCTCCTTTTGGGCCGCGGACGGATTTTAATCCGAGTTCGATCGGGAATGCATTCGAAATAATTAGCTGATTTCGCCGAGATAAGCCTCTGCCTTCCACGAAGGAAGGACGCTCGGGAGAGAGAGAGAGAGAGAGACGGAGATGATCGCAGTCCGGAGGCTTTGTTGTTGCGTAATGGCCGAGCCGCCGCCGGCGAGGCTTATCTTTCCGAAATCGGGGAGACACTTTTCCCCGCTCACATTCGGCTACCGTCCGGCGGCCCTCCCCGAATAAACAATGAGCTCGTACGAGAACTCCTCGCGGGGCCA
The DNA here is from genome assembly GCA_900474385.1 of Ormyrus pomaceus. NCBI lineage: Eukaryota > Metazoa > Arthropoda > Insecta > Hymenoptera > Ormyridae > Ormyrus > Ormyrus pomaceus. The sequence goes on along the minus strand of UCOM01002632.1, from coordinate 13,428 downwards.
CCTCGTTCGTTTATTTAACAATAAATTTTGATCGCCGCGAAGCCTCTCTCCCTCATACATATTTGCCCGCGCGGCCGTAAAAAAGAAGCTCCCTCGGGGGAATAAAGATGGAAGAGGCGCGCAGTAAAGTTTCAAGAGAGGCATTACGCGCGAGAGGAAGAGAGGAGCTCGGCTTTACCCTCCTAATGTATGGCCCCTTTACCTCGAGAGAGAGAGAGAGAGAGTGAAACCCGCCTTTTCGCCCGAAAAACGGCTGATTTATGCCGCGGCGCGCCGTCCGACGGGCCGCGAGCGCCGACCGCACCGGCACAGCTGCCGAGTTTTTTTTCTTACAAACTAACCGCGTCCAATCGACCGGTGAATTTACCCGTTCCGCGGAGTTAATCGACTCGCAATTAGCGTTAAACATTGAGATACGCACCATTGAGCGGGGCATGATGAGAGAAGTGCGCGGGGAACATGCCGACGCTGGCCGCTGCGGCAGCCGCGGCCGCATTCTGGTGCGCCGTCCACAGGGCCGGGTGCAGCGACAGACCGCCTAACGCGGAGAACCCTCCGACGTAGGCCGGGGTGGGCCTGATGGGCGCGGGCTGGGCGGTGGGGTCCTGCAGGTCCTCGACGTCGACGTCGTCCTCGGCCTCCTCCTGCGAGGAGCTGGTGGGCGACTTGGGGTAGCCCCTCGGCGAGTCGGACAGCCGCTTGGAGAGATCCGTCGGGCTGAGGCTGCAGGTGCGCAGGTCCGTCGGCGGCGGCTGCTGCTGCTGATGATGATGCGGCTTGCGATCGTCGGCGAGGAGGGCCGCGACGGAGAAGCTGAGTCGCTGGGCCTGCGGCCGGGTCGAGGTGGCGACGGCGGTGGCGGAGGCGGCGGTGGTGCTGGCGGCGGCGGTCGCGGCGCTGCTCGGCTGGGGCTGCGAGGCCGAGCGGGGACTGCTCGAGGCCGGACAGAGGGGCGAGCTCATCCTCAGCACGGTCATTCTTACGGCTGATCTCTCTCGTGTCTCTCTCTCTGCGCGCACTCACTGCTGTGTCTCCGCGGGATCAACTATCATGACTCGCGCACTGACTGACTGGACTGACTGACTGACTGGCTGGGGGGACTGTGTGGAGAGAGCTGAATCGAGCTTTGAGCTGGCGCGTGTCCGTGCTAGTCGGGCTCCTCGGGTAGACTGACCGCTATCGCGACGGGCCGCGCGCTGCTCTCGGTGTGCGAGTGGCGGCGGCGGTGCGGCGGGGTGGGGGGGCAGCCTCGAGGGGCGGCGCCTGGCTTCGGAGCGGGGGCGGGGCTTCGCCGGCCCCGCGCAACGAGGGGAGAGCGCTCGGCGCGAGGGAGCCTTTTTTGCTCCGGGCTTGCTGCCGCCGTCGGGGGATGGGGCAGCGATCCCACCTCGAATGCAAATTCGCGAGCGAGGGGCCGGGGGGAGGGGGCGCCTACTGCCGCTGCCGCGGGGGGAGGCGAGCGATGTAATCGCGCGAGCAGCCCGCGCTGCTGCCGCTGCTTCTGCTTACCTTGCCCGTGGAGAGAGCGAGAGAGAGAGACGGTAATGAGCGTAATTGACCAATTAGGCGCATCAGCTTCTCGACTCTGGCTAAAAATGGAAAAAGCCTTGGCGAGGGGCCGCGCGGGGGAGGGGCGGCCGCGCTTTTGTCTAGGAGAGTATAGACTCGCCAAGACGGAGCGAGCAGCGGTAATGGGCCGTTTTCACCGGCAATCGAGGCGTTTAATTTAAACAATTGGAGCGCCCGGCGGCGGCGCACACCGGCCGAATAATTGCTTCGGTGGATCGGAATGGATGAGCGAGTCTCTCTCCCGAGTCTCGCCACGCATTGGCCGTTGGAGAGAGAGAGAGAGAGAGAGAGGATGGGCCGGTCCAATTTGGACGGTTACCAAGGCAAACGATACGTTAAATAGATAGCAGGCACTCGTAGAGGCACGACGTAATGAGGACCACCCGACAGTGGTGTCTCCCCCCCCGTGAGGCTGCTATATTTGTAAGCACACGGCAGAGCGAGAGAGCAACGGTCACTCCGTCCCCGCGTCCCTCCGTCCGCGAGGGCTTACCGTTATCGGGCCACTTTTTTACTAATTATTGCCGGGAGAGCTCTCTGTCTCTCTCTCGCGCACGACCTAATTATTTCAGGAGCAAATTAGCCCCGCGCGCGGCGGGTTTCCACGGAAAATCAAGCAGCGCCGGATCGTTAGAAGGAGCAATTCCCGCGACACTATTGATCAGCTCGTTAAAGCGGCGAGCCGCTCGCCCCGGCAGCAGCAGCAGCAGCAGCTTTATTTCCAATAAAAATGAAAGGGGCGCGCTTTTGTTTGGCCGCAGAGTCGTCCGCGAGTCTGGCGCTCGGCAGTTTACACGGGATCATTACTCAGCGCGGGCTGTTGACTTTTCGCGCTGCCAAGACGCGAGGCGTCGCTCTCTCTCTCTCTCTTTCTCTCCTGGAAGCTTTTAATTATGAAAATGCGCGAGATATCGGGGATGCGACGGCAGAGGCAGCTCTCGGGACGGAGGGGAAAAATGAGCGAGCGTCACGCCGGAAGAATGTCTGCAGTAATTGGCTCCGGCAGGCGAGCTAAACGTTTGCAAAAAGAGAGCTTTGCCGCGCGCGGCGCTGCCGCCGCTGGGTTAATTGGCCACGTCGCGACAATGGAATAGGCCTTCCCACTCTCGTACGTAGAGTTGAATTAGCCTTAAAATTGCAATCACGGTGGTCTGGGCTCGGTCTGCGCGCGCGCGCGCCCCGCTCTCCTCTCTCTCTCTCCCGTCGTCGTTTTGCGCCCTTTTCTTCGCGCGAGCGCCACCGAATTAGATCTTCTATTCTCAGAGAACTTTACTCAAGCGCGCCTCTCTCTCTCTCTCGCTCTCTCCTCCCGGCCACTTTGCCCGCGCCACGCCTCGGAAAAATTCTTGCTGCCACCGAGAGAAGAGAAGAGAGTGCCTTTTTTTCGCTGCCGGGACGAGCGAGGCACGCGAGGCGACTCTTTTTTTCCCGCTCGATTGGCTATTTTAATGCTCTCGTGAAAATAACTCGCGGCGGATGAGAGGAATGCCGCTGGAATCGTTGAATTTGGCAGAGAGAGTCGTCGAGCGCGACGAGGAGATTTGTTTATGAAAATCTCGAGCTCGGAGGAATTTGCCCGTAAGTCAAGTGGACGGCTGTGGCTCGAGGCATTCCTTGACAAATTTTTCAAACGATCGCGCCTGCTCTCGAGATTTCGCGAATAAATTACGGCTCTCTTTATTGATCAATTCATTCGAGATCGTGGAACAAAAACTCGAATTATTCGCTCGAGCCCGCCGAGTTTTTGCGGCTTGTACAGGAAAGGGGTTTCGCCCCCGCCTACCGAGAGTCTAATTTTCGCTCCGTCTCCGACGAGCAATTGACATGGTCTGACGGGAGCCAATACGCGCCGGCAGGCGGCAATTGATGCGCGGCGCTTGGCGCGGCGTCGCGGCCAAAGTGAAATTTAATTAAACACGGCGAAATTACGCGCCTGCGCAAAAAGCTCTCCGCGGGGGGTGAGGAAATGGACGCCCGCATAGCCTACGAGGGGGGAGGGGGGGACGCGCGCAGATTGCCATCTCAATTTTCAATTATATTTTCCCGAAAGCGAGAATTAATTCGCCGCGGCTGCTTCTTTTTTTTGCATCGGGAAAAAAAGTGCGGACGACGATAGTTGGGGCGGGGCGAGGAGGGGTTACAAAATTCAAGTTCTAATTTAAGTTTTCCAAGCAGCCGCGTCAGCAACAATATTCCGGCCGAAAGGCGTTCCGCTCGCTCGCTCGTTCGCTCGCTTTTGCAAATAAAACGCGCCTGCGTATATCGCCAGCCGGGCCGCGCTGTCGCTCTCTATTTTCTCATTTCCTCCTCTGAATTTCATATTTGTTCGGTCTGGCTCTCTCTCTCTTCCCCGGCAGCTCCCTCCCAGCCTCCCTCCCTCCCTCCCTCCTCCCCCCGGAGCTCCCTCGGCTCTCGGGCTCGCTTTCGATATTCAATTATTGGGCGGATGCCTGGCAAAAAGCCGGGAAACGAAGTCCCTCTCTCGGGCGCGCTGCGGCTTTTATGCGCGCAACATGCAAATAGCCTCCCCCTCCCCCCCCCCCCCCCCCGGGCTCCCGGAGGAATCTGAAACAAACGAGCTGAATCGCCGCTTTACGAGAGAGGCACGCCAATGCTGCCGCCGGCTGCGAGAGGAGACATCTTATTTCTGTGCTGCTGCCGCTGCCGCTGCTTCTGCTGCTGCCGCGCGCAGAGAGAGAGAGAGAGAGAGAGATCTTATCGGGACTCGATATATGCATACGCGCTCTATACCTTCATTAAATTTCATCTACTGGCAGTGCAAGGCCAGAGAGGCTGCCTTTCTTCCTATTCTTCAAAGTCAGCTGGAATAAAAGCACCGATTTAACCCTATTATGCTAAGCGTCCTCTCCTCTCCTCTCGGCTCTTTTCGCCTTTTTCCTCTTTCGCCTTTTCCCTCCCCCTTTATGCATTATTTATGCAGCAGCTCGCGCACAGTGTATACGCCAGCAGCGAGGAGGCGAGCGATTCTCAAGAGAGAGAGAGCGAGGAGAAAAGTATAATTCAATCAGCGCTGCCGGGATCGTAAAAGAATGCGCCGCTGCTCATCGGCACTCTAAGCGACCGTAAAAGCGCCGTAAAACCTGGCTTTAGTGCTTGTAATCGGCTTCTAAAATACAGAGTCTCTCTCTCGCTCTCTCTCTTGAAAAGCTCTCGGGAAAATATTTTCGTGCCCCGCGCGTCCGCCGGGTGAAAAAGAGAGCGGGGCGCGGCGAGGCGGATAGTTTCAGTCGACACCTCGACACGTGCGCGCCATGCGTCGCTAGTTAGACAGCGCCAGGGCGTCTGCGCTTGCCCTGGTGCGTAACGCCGCTCTCTCCTCCTCCTCCGTCCGTCTCTGTGTACGCGCGAGGGGTCTAATGAGCGGAGGAGGAGCGGGGCGCCAAGGTGACACTTCCTCGCGGCCTCAGCTCTTTTTTCTTCGGTCTAAGGCCCCCGGGGCCCCGAGATTTATACCGCGGGCACAGCACACGCCTCGCGACGAATCGCCGCGCGGCCCGGGCCGCGCAGATTAATGTCCGCCCGCTCGGCCGCGCTATTTCAAATATTTTGAGAAAAAGTTGTGGAGAGAGTCCGACTCGGGGAGAGATCAAACGGGCCGGGAAAATACGAGGCGGACGGGGCTATTGTGTTGACGCGCGAGCGCGGCTTTGAGCGAGAGCGCGAGCCGAGGCACGGAAATAAATAATTTTAAAAGCACAGGCCCCTCAAAGAAATAGTCATTCCCGAAACGACACGTCTTTTTTCGCCCGTCTGTAACACTTCCCGTCGTTAAACGCGGCTTCGCGCTAACCAGAGACTCGTTTTCATTTCTTTTTTTTATATACTCCCCGCACACACATTATCGCGTATTAGTCCTACAGCCCGCATTCAAATTGTAAACCAGAGGAAGGCAATAAAGCCCTCGTCTTAACAGATTAATTGCGGCGCGGTAATTAATCCAGTTATTAATCCGGGCAAAAAAGTCGGGAACAATTTGTCCGCGAGACAGAGAGAGAGAGAGAGAGACTCCGCTTTTTCTGCACAGTGCAGAATCGGCGATAAAGAGGTAAGAGTTCGGGGAAGGCTCCTCTCTTCCCGGAGAACTCGTCAGAATCCTTCCGCGAACGTCGAAACATTAAGATTCCAGTCGGGCGAAAGTATTCGGGGGGGCCTCCCCCTAATGGAGCTTTCCACTACACAGGCTATATGCGAGAGAGAGAGAGAGAGAGAGACCCGGGCGCCAAACGTCGAGCTACCGAAAAAAAAGAAGAGGCCTCTCGAGCCGCAGAGGAGGACATCTTTTAACAAACCAGACTCATTAGGCGCGTACTGCTCGCTTTTTACCGCTCTCTCTCTCTCTCGCGCCGGGCGCGCACATTTGTAAGCCCGTGACTTTTTTCCCAATAGCTGCGGGGATCGACGCTCTAAATAGAGCAGGCAGCCTCTAGCAATTAAGAGGTATGCGCGCCTCCGGGTCGTATATGCGCGCCTTTTTTTTCGCGACGACGAGCAACAACAACAACAAGCGTATATACTCCCCCTGCACTTTGTTATAGGAGCCTCGGCGCGGCGGGCCGTCGCAAGGAAATGACGAAATTTCCTGAAAATCCCGGCCGCCGGAGTCGCGCGCGGGGGAGCCGAGGAGTCGTGGAATTTACAATGGGCCGAGAGGCACACCGAGCGGCCGAAATTTACGATCGGCCGCGGGGGGAGGACGGACACTCGTCAACCACCCCCCTCTCCCCCCGATTCCGTAATGAATCGCGGTAATCCGAGACTTATTAGAGGCCCGCGCCCCGGCATTAATCTCCCGCCGCCGCCGGATGTCTTTGCCCATTTCCATATTGACTTTTTTGCCGTCGCCGCCGCCGTTGCCGCCGCTGTCATAGGCCGCCGTTCGACGCTCAGTCGTCGGCCTATTTCTAGCGGAGCAATGCACTCCGCGCGGAGGCCGCGCGGGGCCGCGCAGTTTGACAGTTAGTGTTGTTCCGCGAAGCGGACGGACGAAAGTATTGCCCGCGCAAAATTGCCGAATTCCGCGCGCGGCGGCCTAAGGCTCCCTCGAAATCGATTCCCCCGGGGACGTTGACGAAATATCGCCGCGACGCGCGTCGCTCGCTTTAGCGCGGCTGCAGTTCCATCATTTTTGCAATGCATCTTCCGCGCGGGAGCCGAGCAACACGTGCGGGTTATTTCGTGCGTGAACGAGAAAGCCAACGACTGGCTGCCTGGCGCGGAGAGAGAGAGAGAGAGAGAGAGAGACGCGAAAAAAAGGACGAGTCGACGAGCCGAGTGCCACCTAGTCAATTAAGAAGACAGCCGGCTCTATTAGAGGGGGAGCTTTTCGCTGCTTCTGACTGCAGCGGCGTGAAACATCGACCGCGTAACACCAAACATACGAGCCATCCCGAAATGACGTATGAGTCTTCGTGGGCTATTTCGGGCCTCCTTTATAGGAGCCCTGTCGCGAGAGAGAGAGAGAGAGAAACGCGAGAGCCTGCCCGCCCGCCCGCCTGCAGATATATTTATTTTCGATTTACGATTAGAGCGCTTTAACCCACTCGGAAATTATTATTTATATTGGCGCAACTAGTTTATCGCCCCCCGCCGCCGGTGCGGACGACGAGGGCACTCTCGAAAAATCAGGCTCGCGGCATAAATTTTCCTCGCCTCGTTTTTGCCGCCTATTTCTGCCGGTCTCCTTTCCCCCTTCCGGCGGGAGAGCGCGGCGTTATAAATTACATATCATTCCCTGTCGCGCGCGCGGCGCGACTGACACGCACGCACACACACACACCAGCGGCGCATTCCCCGCGCGTCTATTCCCGCTGCCGCGGCGCATCATCCATATTCCGGCCGCGACGCGTTTCGGGAGAGTTAAAAAATTAGCGTCGATTGTTATTTGCGGATTAGAAATTTGGACTTGTTCTCTCTCTTTCTCTCGCTGCCGGGGAGAATTCCCGGGAAGAATGTCTTTTGTGTCGCGCGCGGATACTCTCGCAGCAGAGACAATATCCTCACTTTCGGGGAAGCGGCCGGTTCATTATCCTTGAGAGGAACAGCGAGCGAGAGAGAGAGAGAGAGAGAGCCTCTGCAGGTAAGGATCGTTTTACGACTGCAGCGGCGCGGCGAGAGGTGCCGGTGTAACTTACCTGCCGGCTCCTCGATCCACTCGGCTCTCTTCACGCTGGGCGATTGTCCCGGCGCAAAAGTCGGGAGGTCCCGCTCACGCCCTTGACAATGAGACACACTGCCGGCCCGAAAAGGACGCTTTTCCGAAAAGTGTGTGTATGAGCGCGGCGCGCGGAGCCCGCATAATTGCGATTTAAGGGCGCGGCTCGGAAAGAGGCAGCTGCCGGCACCGAGGAGACCGCAGAGCCACTCGAGACGGACAATTGAGCAATTTCCGCATTGTCCGACCAGGCTCTTTTCTATGTACGTGTATATTGCCTCGGGTCTCGGCGGGCGCTCGAGTGGCCCTTCTTTTTTCCTCGCTGCTTTCGTTTTCCCTCCGCGACAATTACTCTTCATCACCGAATTGTTGGCGAGAGGGACGCTTTCTCGAGTGGGCCCCGTGAGGAGACAAGCACCCGAGCCTCATTGCTTCGAAATTACCTCGCGAGCATTGTTTAACGAGATTTTAAGAAATCCGAGCTCCTCCTCGATCGCGGAGCCGTGCATCGCGGAGGAGGAGGAGGAGGAGGAGGAGGAGGAGGTGGGGGTGGGTCGGACAAAGGGACGTAAATCGGGAAATTGGAAAACGAAGCGGGGGCGCAGGATACCGCGGCCTCTCTCGGAACGCAGGCGTGAGGCCCTTTTCCTTCTTCTGGGGATCACTTTCCTCGCTCTGAAAAGCGGACCATAGAGGAGAACGCAGTGCAAAGGAGTTTCTCGAGAGGGGCCCCCTCACGAATCTCCGGTGGAGAGAGAGAAAAAAAGGGGGACCACCGTCGCCCCATTGTGCCCCGCGGCCCATTCGAAGCCGTTTAAATCCTTGTAGAACCCGGGGGATGGTGTGCGGTCAGGGTGTCGCTCGCTCGCCTTCTCGAGTGGCAGCGATTGTCAGCCCGCTCAAAGGACTTGAAATTGAGTCCGAGTTCCCTTTTATGGACGCGCGCATTCTTCGCCTCTTCCTCCTTTTGACTTTTTCCACGCCAAAAAGAGCCAGATGCACGCGCGCGCGCTCTCTCTCTCTCTCTCTCTCTCTCTCTCTCTCGGTGTGCCTTAATACGATATAGACTATCGATCTTCCGCTCCGCTACCTCCGACTACGAGCCATTCATGAACTCGTCCCGCTCTCGCCTTTTTTCACATAAAAATTACCACCACCGGATATATAGAGAGGAGAGGAGCTGCTCCCAGATTTTTCTGCGTTTTCACGCGCCTTATCGGCCGTTCGCGCCACTGGGGGCGATTTTCAAACGTCACCCCGTCGAATATTATATACCTACCTGCGTGTGTGCGGTAATCAATATCGCTCGTATACACACTTATACTTGTATACGAGCCTAATGCGAAAGCGATCCGAGAAAAAAAAAGGAACACCGTCTTCCCGCTTCCTTTGTCGTCCTGCGGAGCGAGCTTTTTGGCGGCATTGATTGAAAAAGTGGGAATTTATGCTTCTAATGAATGGGGCGGAGCGAGTCAAATTACGAGGAGAGCGTAGGTACACATTCCACCTGGAGTGTCTCTCCTTCTCTCGGGGTCCCGAAATGATATAGTGTTTTGTAATGGCACGGCGACGGAGCACACGACACCTGGATCTGTTTTTCCCTCTGCGCCTCCCTGTGTTCCGGCGGCGAATAGTCGAGTGTGCGCCGCGCGACGCGGTCATTGTCACAAGCGCACTCGAGGAATCTTCCTTGAAAGCGGCAGCTGCCGCCTTTATTTTCTCGTTAAAAACAGCTTCGAAATTGGTTTTTAAAAACGGCGCAAAGTACCGCGCGCATTGAGCTCGATTACTCGCTCGGATTATACTCTCGGGGGCCACACGCGGAGAGAGAGCCTCGTTTTCGGGGCGTTCGGACGGACGCGAGAGAGAGAGAGAGAGAGAGAGAGAGAGCCGAGAGTCGTCGTCGCGCCGTGACGCAATTGAATTCCTGCCTCGATCAATGTTCCTCCCGTGACTCGTTCCTTTCCACCCGCTCTCTCGTGTACGTACACACACGCAGAGAGCGATCGGCTTTGAAATCCGTGCGGCCTCCTAATATTGATTAATTGCCGGCCCCCGCTAAAAAAGCAGAGAGTGTAAAAATTCAAAGGGCCCCGCGATCGCGAGAGAGCCCAATTGAAGGAATGTTTTCATAACGTGATAATCGCGCGCGAGAGAAGACGAAAAGTCGTCCGGGGCGCGCGCATTAATCAAAGAGCGCTTCTTCTCTCTCCTCGCGGTGTCAATAAGGACGAGGGACGATAAAGCAGGGAGGAGAGGAAGAGATGATATAATGGGAGCGATCCGGGCGCGCAAAAAAGGCGAGTCTCGAGGCGCGAGGAGAGAGAAGAGTCGGAGAGCCGGGAGAGCAGGCTAGTTAGCATCGGTGCCGGTGTGCGTGGGGGGCTCCACGAATCAAAAGCCGCATTCTGCGCCCGGAGGGACGAGTCCGAGGAATCTCTCCAATCTCTCTTTCTCTCTCTGCTCTCCGCGGCGCATTGTGCTTAAATCAAATTCAATTTGGCCCCATTGAAAATTACGCTTAATAAATTATTTCGGCAATTCATAAATCGGCTAGGAGACTCGCGCCGACGCCCACGCGATGCTCTCTCTCTCTCTCTCTCTCTCTGTTGGCCCCGCGTGTATATCCTCGAGTACAAATTAGTGCTGGCGGTGGCGGGGCAGCTCGCCTCATTATGTACGCCAAGTGATAAATGTTCGCCGGATGAATTTTATTACTGGTTAATTGTATTTTGATCGCCTCGTTTTTTTTCTCTCTCCTCTTCCCTCTCTTTTTTTCGCCTACCTCATCGCGCGCCGCCCGCCTACGGAAAAAAAGGCTTAGAGAGCCGGCCAGCTCTCTTTGTAGCCGCGGATATCTTTTCGGTGCAGCGTCGCTGTATGTATACACGAAAACGCGAGTGATTTATCTCTTTCCGAGGTCTCATTTGACAATGGGAGAATTTATTAGTTCGGCCGCGTTAGGGATTTATTTGCTTTGTAATCGGCGGCCGAGACGTTGCTTCTTCGAAATTTCGAATTCTACAAAGCGCTCGCAACACTCCCGACGTATACACACGCGTATAAATTTTCATTTCCAAACGATCGCGCGCGCGGATCGATATGCGCAGCCGCGCGCCGAGATTGACGCGCGCGCGCTTCTCCTCGCGCCTCGTAATTACAGCTCGCTTATACTCGCTCGATATACGTACGCGGGGGATATATACATTCGGCCCGCGACGATTGACAGTAACAACAGCTGCGCCGTTCTCCTCTGAAAGGGTTAATAACGAGCGCTAACGCGCCGATTCCTTTTCACGGCAAATGAAGAGCGATGAGGGTTAATCCGGACGATGGTGTGTGATTCGTATAAAAGGACGGCGGGGCGGCGGGGGGAGGGGGCCAAAAGCGGCGAAACCGGCCGCGTAATTCGATGCTATTACAAACTCTCGTGTTCGGCCTCGAATTTTTCCCGGAATCGGTGTGCCGTTGTAGTTCCGCCCGAGAGAGCCGATGTGCAGCACGAGTACATTAGCTAATTAAGTTTTACCGATCGTTCTTCAATGCGCTGTCTGACTATTACTTTGAATCAGCGCGAGGACGGACAGGCCGCTTGAACAGCACAAAGAAAAATCTCAGAAATTTCAAATTGAAGTTACGTTCAATGGCGCGTGGCGCGCACAATAAAGCCTCTAATGAGTCGAGGATCGCGCGTCAAACGGATTATCCGAGAATGGAGTTTGCGCGAGTCCCTTTGTCGACTCCGCTGTGATGATAGTAGCGGATAGAGGAGCTTATTAAACGGAGAGCTTATTAAAAACTGGTCGAGAGAGAGAGCACGCAAATTGTATATCGACGTTATTAGCCGGCAGCCTCGTTTCAGGCCGGGACTTACATAATCAATTTGCGATTTTTAATCTCTCTCTCTCTCTCTCTCGCCGCTCTCGTGGCACGCACGATGTGTGCCTATATAATGAAGACTGACTCAATTAGTTAGAGACAAATTACGCAAGAGCTATCTAATCGCTCGAATCCAATTTCGCCGATAATCATGTAACGCAGCCTGTTTATAAGCTTTCGGGTAAACATTTCAAAGCGGCTCTCCGCCTGGTATACGCAAAAAATTAGCTACTCTGCATCGAGGAGAGATAAGTAATCGCTCTCTCGAGCCAAAGACATACACAGCAGAAGCAGCAGCCGTTGTGTAATTACGAGGAAATCTAATATAATTACTAGAGGGAAGACGAACGTTTGCCGACGAGCCATCGAGCAGAAGATAGAACGATTAGCCGGCTGGAAGTGCCGGCAGTTCCAAAAGAAAACGACCGTTATAGATGCTCCGCGCGGCCCAGTGGGTCAGCCCCCCGAAGAAATTTTCCACAAATTTCACATTTGCGGGTAGGAGGAGAAGAAGAAGCCGAGAGAGAGAGAGAGAGCGCCGGCTTCTCGATTTTCGCTCCCGCGGCCCGGAGATTAATCATCCCTGTAATTAGGAGGGAAACCGAGTAGGCGAGTCGCCGGGCGCCACAAGACCGCTCGAATTTCGACTCGGGCAGTCGCGCCGGGGCGTGGTTTTCGGTGGCGAGAGCTTTCGACCTTTTTACTCATTTCTCTTCTCTCTCTCTCTCTCTCTCTCTCTGCCCTTTTTGTGTACACGCTTATTTTTCAGGGCCCCCGGCTTGACCCTCCGCTCCTTCCGGAACCTTGTTATTCCGATCGGCGCGGCGGCGGCGGCGACGACGGCGCTCTCCTCCTCCTCCTCCTCCTCCTGCTATTCCGCTAATTAGCGTGAAACTGTGGTCGAAACTCTTGTCGGACTCTTTTTCGACGGGGGCTCCCTCGATTTTTTTCGAAAACGCGGCAACACACACAATCGCGCGCGTTCGCCTGCCCTCCCCCTCCGATAAGTCTAATTAAGATTTTGCGCGTGGCCCTTTTTTTAGCCGAACCGCGAGGGGGACTCTAATTGATACACGCTTCTTTACACGTTCGCGATCGCCGCACTGCTATATATACATACTCGGATTCAGGGAAATGTTCCATCATAATCGTTTGGCCGAATTGCGTAAAGCGTATAGGTTTTTATCTGGCTTCCATTGCTGCTGAGTATACTTATTTCGGGAACAGGCGGTTTATGCAAACGTATATAACATTTATCGTTCCGTCGTAACCGCTTTTTTCGAGTTCAATTAGTATAGCTGACTATTTTTAATCGCAATTTTTCTCTCCTCCCCCTTTCTTCCAGCGACGATGATCGTACGATCTTTATCTGCACCGAACACATATGTATATAAGAATTTTATTTCACGCGAGATATACATATATATGTTCGTTAAATCTATCAACTCTGTCACCAAAGCGGTATGCAAATAATACAACATAGTCCTTGTTAACAATATTACGCAAAAATTTTATTTATTTATTTATTTATTTATTTAACCAGAAAATTTACATAGAATTACATAAATTCCCGCAGAGGTATACAATAGTTACCTGTTCGCGAGCCCGGCATACTTACAAACTAAATTACAACTAAAATCCTTATAACTAAAATGACTATTAAATACCATCTATTATATAACTAGCATACAAAATACCATCTTATATACTAAAATACATCTGATTTTATATTATAAATTCGATTACATTCTAAAATTGCAAATCTTAAGAATAAATCAACTTGTATAGAATTTTATAAAACAATTATT
>UCOM01002631.1:0-24300 GCA_900474385.1 Ormyrus pomaceus | reverse complement strand
GGGGGGGGGGGGGGGGGAGAGAGAGAGAGGGACTGCGGCCTTGCGGCGATGCGCAACGGCGTCCTTTTTTTCGAGATCCGACTGGGATAAGGACCCTGGAAAGCTGACTGAGCTGCTGGCTTTGCCTCCGAGGGGGTAATTCGATTTTCAATTGTGGAAACGCCGGAGAGCGAGGATTGCATTGTTTTCGAGATTGGGAAATTGTTATGACTCTGATGGATACGGAGAGTGTTGGGATTAAAGTTGCTATCGCGCCTTTGGAAGAGGAAGTAAAAAGTTATTGTTACTGGATAATTGACTTTTTGCGCGATTCAATATAGGATTTCGATTTGAAAGTGCCATTTTTTCAAAATATCTAAATTTAAGAGTTAATAAAGGCTTAAGATTTTGCGGATACGTTTTTTTCAAAATATCTAAATTTAAGAGTTAATAAAGGCTTATGATTTTGCGGATACGTTTTTTTTCAAGTAATTAAGATTGAAGTGTTTTTTAACGTCTTCTACGACAGTAATTAATGAACATGAGCACAATATTCAAAGCAGAAACAAAGAAATTGTGCCACAAAGGAATAACTCGGTTCCTTAATCATAAGAAACATGAGTTCTCGCGTCTTTTTCTAGACACTTCATCAAAAAGTAGCTGTTAAGCTGACACTCCTTCGTCGTCGTCATATCGCAAATTTAGCAAACAGAACTGCAATATTTAATCAAACCGAGTAATTGAAAAAAATTTATATAAAGTATTAAACTTTATACTCTTTTTACTAGTTTAAATTTCAAAATATATTTTATATTATCTTACATTAACTTTTAAAATTAAAGAATCTAGAGATGTATAGTGAAATTCTAAAAGATCTCAGAAATCTCTGTCAAATTCTTAATTAAAATCGTATGAAACCTGCAAAATATCTCGAATAAAAACTAAACTATAAATCATAACATATTCATGTATTTATCAACTTGTTGTTGATGGGGTCTAGGGTAAACTACCTGCAGGAAAATATTTTTATAAGAAAATGTCTCAGAGCCATAAACCGTGTTTCAAAGATGATGCAAAGGTCGTCGAGGCAGTGTTTGAAAAATTCGAGTGCAACGTTTTAAGTTCTGATCAACCACCGGTTGAACTTTCCGGGAGAAATGTTGCAATTTTATTACAATACGAAATTATCGCGAGATTTTAATAAAATTGTGACCGACGCGAACTTCCCTAAGAATCAATGTATCTACAATTCTAGTCGCCTTTCAGGAAGACCAGCAAGTTGAATTTTCTAAAGACGTCCTTCAAATAAGGACACGCGCGCACTTGCGCTAATCCTGCCGACGGCTCTCCAGTATACGCAAGTAGGGGCAATCGCGCTAGTCTCCGGGATGCAGGCACTTGCGATCGGCGCGAATCGAACGCAGGCAGGCGCAAAAACTGGGCCGCGGTCAGCGGACTTCTCTCTCTCTCTCTCTCCCCAGCGCCTATATATGACTCGCGCCGACCGAACCAGGCCAAGCGAAATGCGTTACAAAGTCACTCGAAAACCTAGGCGCCCGTGTAAATTCGATTTGAATTCCTGGGGAGAAATTTTTCGACGCGCCTCGCGCACGCCGCGGCGGCGGCGAGAAAGGCGCGACGGGTAATTGCGTCCTCTCCCGATTTTCCCGGCTCTCTCGAATTTCTAAACTGGAAGGGCCTAATGGCCGTATGACCGCCGACGATACGTACTCCTCGAGTGATAATTCCCGGCTTTTCCATTTGGAGCGCCCCGGCGGATTTATCAGATTTTACCGTTGCGCTCGAGGCTTGAATGGGCAATGAAACAGCGTGTTGTGTGCGCGCGCGCGCGCGCCTTGGTCTTCCTGTGAATTGAGATAAAACCAGCGGTAGTCCGTTATTGTGGGCAGAACAATTACCCGAAATTTTTAACGCCGACTTTAATGCGGCGGCGCTCTGTCCGCGCGCCGTTTATCGACGCATTCATCTCTAATAGATTTCAGTCTCGTGCGCTCGACGCTGCTTTTCGAATAACGTTGGGAAATTCATCGGTCTGACTCAGAGAGAGCTCTGACGTGTGTTGGAAGCTTTATTGAAAACAATGCAGCGCGATTGAAATTCATTTTCAATAAAGTTAAGCGTCATTTTGTAAGAGTAACGAAATGCAGCCTCATTTTAAAGTTTGTTCGCGGCTCGCGCCACCCGCGAGAGTTTTCAATTCAGGAATTTTTGCTAAATTAATTACGTTTTCAATTTTTTACAAAATGACACCGATAACGATTTTCTGGTATTGCACCTCTTCTGGCGTTCTTGCTATTTCGGCATTCAAAAACTTTTCCCAACATTTCAGCCGAATCCGTGATCCTCAATTGTTAGTAACAAACTTTTAAGCATTTCACGATAAAATTCTAGACAAACATATAGATAATCTATCCGAACAAGTGAAATTTCGCAATGGATTTTTTCCTTCGGCAGCTTTATCTATCGAAGCAAAGTTTCAGAATAAATTAAACCACCTCCAATTTAACATATTAAACAAAGGCTTTAACTGCGATAATCACTCCGCGCGGAGCTCAGAAAATGACAGAAGGCGCGAACGAGCTGCGCGCACTCGAGACGTGAAAAAAGCTCGCTCGAGAGTCTCGGGACTCGGGATTCCCCGAAGAGCAAAAATGGAGCTTAGACCGAGAGAGAGAGAGAGAGAGAGAGAGAGAAAAACGGGAGCAGCGGTACAATGTCAACGACTGTGTCGAAGGGCCGCTGCCAGGATGCCGCACTCCAGGGAGGAAGCAGGATTTCGCGCTCCCGATAGATAAGAAGCTCTCTCGAGCCAAAGAAGGAGGGGGGGGGGGAGGGGGAAATCGAACGAGTTGACACTGTTTCGCGCATCTGATGTAGAAGTGCAGCGGTGCAGAAGGCGCGAGAGCTTTTTCGAAGGAGCGCCGAGAGGAAAGAGGCTCTGGTTTTAACCTCTGTAGTTCTGTTTTCGCTGATGTTTTCCTTTTACGAGATTGTTGAATTTAAAAAATTGTGTGCCAAAAGCACGAAGTTCGCTTTGTATAAAAACTCGAGTGGCTTACGTTAAAGTACTGCAGGCATAGTAAGCAGGAAGTGTCTTATTTTAAAATCATACGTTTGATTAATGGTCCTTATTTGCATTTGTACGCATTAACGCGAGCATCTGTCATCTTTACTGCACGAAATTGTGCGATTCATTCTAAAATATTGCTAACGAGCATTCAATTTAGAAAGCTTATATTGCCCTTCGTAAAAACGCTGTAAACCAAAATGAAAATCGTAAAGCGCGCGTACATCAATTATCAATGACTTATACTGCTCATAATTCCGAGTAAGCTCCACAAAAAGTCCGAGCCAATAACTCTCAATAAAGCGGTAACTCTCTTTTTTCAAAAGCTCGGGGTGCACAATAAAGCCAGCAAGCTCCGAAGCCTTCAAGCGCTCGTCGTCCCACTCGAAACTCGGCGGCCTTTTTCACAAAAGCCGCCTCTCATGAAAATCACGAGCGTCCTTTTTGCGGGGCCTTAAAAAAAAAATGATGAAATAAAGGAACAATCGCAGCTCGAGAGGCCGCTTCGTGGAAGCTCTCTCTCTCTCTCTCTCTCTCTCTCCTCTCTTTTTTCGGGCCGCGGCGATTCGGACGACGACGACGACGCGAGGACGGGTTGCCTTATAAGTAAGCGGAGCGCGGATCGCGCTATTCAACCCCGCGCAAGGAAAAGGGCTTAGCGTAGCTGGCTGCTCTCGGAGCGGAGAGAGAGAGAGAGAGAGAGAGAGAGAGAGAGAAGCGGAGAGGCGAGTTGCCGAGCTGCTGCTTATATTCTATGGGGCCGCGATATCAATCGATGCGCCGATCACGATCGCGCAGGATCGTGGCCTCCGAGCGAGGTGCCACTGCGCTTTACTGCTCCGAGCTTTGCGGGGGCTTTTTTTCACCTGGGCAGCGTTTCGAATTCGTAGTTTTCGAGTAATACTTTTCAGGATAATTCCCTTGCAGACCCCCCTTTGGCAATGTAGCTGCAGGCGGCATTGTTGGACGTTCATTGTTCGAAGGCCTTTAGTATATTTTTACTGGAACCGCGAATCGTTAATCAAAGCGAATATTAAACAATGCATAGCGGTACACAGTTTCCACTTGATTAGCGAACCTTTCAAGTCTTAATTCACGAGGCTTTTCAGGCTTTACTCGCGTGCAAAGGGAAGCAAAAAAAAGATCGCTTTCGGTTTATTCGATTAATTTCCACTATTGTAGCAGAAAAACGGCTGCTTCATGGCCGAACTAAAAAAGTTCGATAAAGTTATCTCCGGAATCAGCGTTTTTCCATCACATAATTTGTCAGATGCCTCCATCGTTGTGCGTGATATTAAACAATACCCAGAGTTTTCTTCTAATTACACAGGGTAACGCACATTTTCCCCTTGGGAATTATTCCCAGAGATAGATCTCTACGTTCGCCTCTCCTTCACCTACTCTCCTAATTCGACGGTCTGCAGCTCGATTTTCAACGAGAAACAATCTCGCTTTGCATTTTTTCACAGATCAGCCACACCCGATAGTCGTAAATTACCCAAAGAAATTTAGCGGCATTTAATTCAGCCGTATAACGTCAACCGTGCATTGAACGTTCACGGGCCCTTTTAGAGCCCAGATTAAGCTGAAAAGCTACTCAGAAGCACTCGAGCGGCTTGAAAGCCACTCCCGATTGTCCGATCCATCAAAAAAGCACTCGCGGCGAATTAGGCTGCAGCGGCGCGAAAACAATGCGGCCGCGCCGCATCGAGGCAGACACCGGCGCACAACAGCCCTTTCATCGGCCCGAGCAACAAGTGCCCCGTAGCTCATCGAGCGCCGCTAAGGAGGCCCCCAAAGCACCCAAAGACAGCTCTCTCTCTCCCCCGTCGCCTCGCTTTTCACTCCGGAAAAAGCCCGGGGCGGCGAGAGAGAGAGAGAGAGAGAGGATGCCTTCCCGCTGCTGCTGCCGCCGCCGCCGCCGCTGCCGCTGCGAGCGGCGTTTCGCGAAGGTCAGTGAACCGCGACGCCGCGTGGGCGCGACCAATCGGAATGCGCGCGCCGCGAAAGAGAGGAAAATGACGAGGAGCGCAACGTAAACAAAAGCTCCGTGCCCGCTATGCAGGCCCGCGATAAAGGCGACAACCGCCGAGTGAGAGAGAGAGAGAGAGAGGGAGAGAGGCTTTCCCGACCGGCCGTGAAAAAAGCGCCGCGCCGATAAGGCGCCGAGAGCCAGACCAGCGACGTGCGCGCACACAGAGGAGCCCCCCCCCCGTTTCTGTGAGCTTTGCCGCCGACGCCGCTAAGCCGCGAAGTAATGCTCGGCTCGAAAGACTAATTTAGTCTTGAAATTCCGCGGAATGGAAATAGGGCCGCGCTCGGATTTGTGCACTCCGGGCTGTTTATCCCAGTCGGTTTTTAAGCAAGTGCCGCCGATACGCCTAGAAACCCGATACCAAGCGCGCGCGCGCGCGGCTTTTTTACGGCTCATTTTTCTCAACGCGATACTTTTCTTTACTTCTGACTCGAGGGGAATTTAGGTCCGCGGAATAAAACAGATTTTTGCCGCCGTCGTGCAGTTTCAATTAGAATTTGCTAAAATCGTTATTAAAAATAGTTTATTTTATTGTAATTTACTGTAATTATGGAGTTAATTACATACTTGAAACTGTCAATTGCGTATTCGTTTTTCCTTGATATATATTGTCTCTTACGTAAAGTCAAAATACCAAAGCTTTCCGATTATCTTTAAACACGACCATTATTAGTGTATTTCGAGCTTAATTGCACATTGAGCTCTTTTGATTGTACTCTCTTAAAATGCTAATTTTCGAAGCCCTGGCGCAACATAAAAAAAAGCCAATTCTAGACTAGAGCTGGAAATTGACCCAGATTTTCAGTAGTGTCTTCAAGTCGACGAGCCGCACTTAATCTTTCAAAAGCGACTTTTTCCCGGCTGCCGTGATTTACAGTGCGACTCGGTAAAGAAACAATCGAACGTTGTTTTTAAATTCCTTTAAAGCCCCCTCGATCTTCTAAAATCATAGGCTTACTATTTCTGAGTTTACGATTCGGGGGAGTTCCGTGTGTTTGTATTTCTTTTTTTTTTTTCGTTGCATCGGATTGTGTGAGTTTGTTTTATGGGCTTTGATTGGGAAACCCATTTTGAGAGGCTCAGTGTTTCAAACTGGTTTGGAATTTGGGTCGTGAATGTACTACACGAACAAAATTGTGTCTGTATAATTTACAAATGCACGTTTGGAAATTTAATTGTTGCACAAAATTTAATTCCTCGAATACGGGCATTATAAAATTCAAATTAGCTGAGGTGAAACGCTAACGACAACGTCTTTAAATTCCGAAATTAAACCTTTATTGTAAAGCAATATTGTAACTATTATTGTTAATCACTAATTATTGATCAAAAATACAACGACTATTGTTACAAAAACCGAAGGGGAAGCGCAATACATTCACGTGGCAATTTGTACACTCGTTTGTTTATAAATCAATGTTTAAAATTACGCTACGATATTTCAATCACACTTATGATAAATTTATAAACAAACAGACGATATTTCGATTGAGGAACAATGTAGGTTATGACACGAATAAACAAAATCAACAGTTATAAACTTCGCTTAAATGAACGCGCACGTAGTGCGAGTTCGAAATGAGATATTCAAGAATCGTTTCGACGCCCACAAGATAGGAAATGGCCCTACGGTATAGTTCGGCACTACATTCGATTTATATAACCTTTGAAGAAATGGCAGTTACTTGAAGCACCCGATAAATAAAAGCTGTCTAAGTAAATACTTATGAAATAAAGTAGAAATTTTGTATAATTTTTTTGTAAATTTCAATATAGTTAAGCAAATCAACAAATATGAATACTTACTTTAGTTTCAAAAATTATTTTAAGCTTTTCAAAAATTAATGAGGAGAGTCCCGTGTGTGTTGTACTCGGATTTTCATGTAATGTTAGGATATGTAAAAATATGAAGGAAGCCATTGTAAAGTGTTTTAATTGAAGACATGTAAAAGGTGAAATTTCTTATGTTAAAAAACGCAACGACAAAATCTGTGATCCAAACGTGTGAGTCTCCCGTTATAATTTGGAGTTTTAAAATTAAGTCTGAATGAAAAGGTCTTTGAGAAGAGTCAGGAGATGAACTTTCTTGTACTTTGTATCAATCTCAAAGGAAAGAGAAAATACGTCTGCGCGAGAATTCTCCAGATTTACGTTTTATACGTCAACACCCACTTCTATAGAGGGATAATTGAATTCTTAGGGACTCTAGAAGTTATTTCGGGGTATCCTCGCCGGAAGTACTAAAATTTTTACTGTTTCAAATTTTTTACATATTCTGCGAGTCTTCTTAATTTGGGAGCAAATTTCTAATGTGAACTGAATTTATTTCAACAGCCTCTCGTGTCAATTAAAAAGTTAAAATATAAAAAGTTTCTAAAACTTCAAAACTCATTATACGCGATATAAAAGTAATAATCATTTTATTTACTAACATCTCTATAAATTTAATCCGTTTTATTAATTTCAAGTATCGAAGAAAGTTGAAAATTAAATTTGAAGTTGATCAATAGCTGAAAAGTTTAACGCGCGAAAAACTTTTTTACTTCGTGAAATATATATTTACTTTCAAAATTGGATCGGTCTTACAAACTAATATAAACTGTCTGCTCGATAAGAGAACTCCAATAAAACTTTTGCCAACGATTTTCGTATCTGATTGTGCAAAACGAGTGGAAAATAAAATCTACATTCGAATAGCGGCAATAATTTATTTCTAAAACGCGACCCAAATATGGCTCCAGCCAATATATAAATAAACACTTTTAAACCGAAAGCGTCAAACGCGATTTTCCGCGTCTGTCCTACTAAATTCCCTTTGAATTCGACTCAATAAAACTCGGATATCTTTCAGGCATATCGCTTTCTATGTAGGCGATTACTTTGCGCGAGCTGAAAGCACACCGGCGAATAATCGATTATCAGCAAATTAGACTGTCTAAACACGAAGGCCTGCTAATAATATCCATATTTAACAGCAACATCGTCCGCAGGAACCGAACTTAAATTAGCTCCCGCTTGTAGCGCTCTCGTTTTTTTTTTTTTTTTTTTTCGTGAATGTTAACTTGCACGTTTAGTCAGTCGCGTGACTCACGCGTACATGTATCCGACTCGCTTAAATCAATTTTCAAGGGTACATTTAACGGGTAAAGAACACCCCCTTTACTAAAATTAACCGCTTCTCAAAGAGCGAACCACCTCTATTCCGATTCCGAGAAGGTCTGAGGCTGAATTTCGCGCAAATTTAAATCAATGAAGCCGAAGCCTGCGCCTCGATCTCCTTTCCCATGCATTCTTAGTTTCTGAGATAATCCGCGTAATTAATTATGTATTTTAACAATTTGCATAATTGAGTTGCCAATTCCTGCAAGTGGGGGGCTTTTCGATTTACGGTTATTTTTAGGCGACGAACACGCGATCCTTTTCAAGGCTAGCAGCCGCCCCAGACGCAGTCGACAAATATGTACTGAAACTATTATTTAGAATGTAATAGAATAATTTTGTATTAGAGTATTCAACACACACACGGAATAAAACTTTGAGATCGCGGTCAAATAAAAATAAGTCAATATTTATACGTCGCTTGACGCAAGAAAGAGGTAAACATTAAAAGCCTCGTTTTGAAACTCGTGCCTCGATAAAAGTAAAGGTTTTTCTAAAAAAAAAAAGTCACTTGAACACCTTGCCGAAGCCCCGTACTATCACCGGCGATGCATCGTATCATTATCCGATTTAGCACAAACGGCTATTAATACACCTCCGGCGATACAAAAAACACATTGTCCATATAAATAAAAAAAAGGCAGCCTCCGCCTTATCGTCGTTTCAACATGCGCTTATCTTATCCTCTCTCGGCGTCTCTCTCTCTCGGTGCACAGTCGGTGCACCGCTCTCTCGCACCTCTCCGAGCTCGGATCTCTCGTCGGACGCTCACGCAAAAGACGGCGCACATAGGATATCGATTGCCGGAGCCCCAATTTTTCCGCATCCGCGTGCAGCCGGGTCGCCGACCCAGTGCACGACTGTTGAATGCACGCGTCTCCCTCTCGTCGTCGCGCGCAACTTGCGAATGCGCCGACTCGGTGACCTTTGCCCGAAAACGCACCGCCGCAAGCTCGCTTGTGTTTTTTTTCTTTCCCCGCCGCCGCGAAAGGTAAACAAAGGAAGCGCGGCGAAACGCTACTCACCGATGAATTCCTCCCAGCTGATGGAGCCGTCCGAGTCAACGGCCTCGCTGGCCATGTCGTCCGGCGGTGCGGCGGCTCCTCGCTCATCTCTCATGCTGCAGGCGCCGCATCCCCGCACTGCCGCGCGAGCACACCGCACACTGTCACACTGGTTAACTTGCCCCGAGGAGAGCCGGAAGTATTGTAGCTGCTGCAGCCCGCGCGCGCGCGAAGGTTAGGATTTACGGGAGAGCGAGAGAGAGGGAGAGAGCGCTCGCGATAAGATACACTCGTACTCCCGACGCCGCGAGGCTGCGGCCCGAACTGCCGCGGCGAGCGAGTCGCAGAGCCGATCGAGCCGGCTGAGCCTGGCTGCCGCTTTACCCCCACTGGACTCTCGGCGGAGACTCCTGCCCTATACCTATATAACGACGAGCCGGCGACGAGCGCCCGAATACCGCCCGAACTCCCGGAGATTGTATTGCGTGCGCGCGTGTGTGTGTGTGTGTGTGTGTGTGTGCAAGGGCCGAGTGCAGCCTTTCCGGTGCAAGCACACTGCAAATTTCGTTTGGGGTGTATTACAACGGCGAAGCGGCGATAAGTGATTTATTGCCGCGCGCGCTCTGGCTTTTTGCCACCGGACTGGTTATATTGATTGTTAAGTGGGCTGAGGATCGGTCGGGCGCAGATTGGATGAGAGGAGGGACGTGTGGGTGGAAGAGGTTTCGTTAGGGATTGCGAGGGATTTCAGGAAAGCGGAGGTGGACCGAGGGAAAGCTCTCCTTTAGATTGGATTTGTCTCGGAGTGGACGTGGCTCTTTAGGCTTTTCATTTAATTCGGCTGGACGACTCGAGAAAAATACGCTGTGCGTTAAGTTAATTGAAACGTAAATTTGTGATTCTATATACTTTTGTATTAATTGATACTTTGTGTAATGACTTAATTAAATTGTATAACCAAATTAAGAATTTCGCAAAAATTTCGTAATATCTTTAAAAACGAGGAATTTTTCTCATTACCGAAATGCACAAAGGCATGATTAGCTTCGTGCACTTACTGCAAATTGCTCCTTTTTGCTTATATAACTTTACCTACATAAAAATGTTCCGCGATGAGAATTTTCCGCGTTCGGTGTCTACCTGCATGCGAGCTTAGTCGTTCGTTTGTTGGTGCGTGCGAAGAAGTGGAAAAAAAGATGAGTTGCGCATAATATGAACTTAATACAGTTATACCTAACACCTAATGAGGGGATAGGGTAACCGGTCTCGTAAAATGAACCGAAATTCCGGTAATTTTAACCCGTTGGCTGCAGCGAAATACAGGAATTTCGGTTGACTTTACGCATATTCTTACCTTCTTAAATTTAGTCGTTCCACGGCGGAAAAAAAGTATCGTTTGCCATAAAATAATTTAAAACTCATAAATATTGTCAGACATATGCAATCCTTTGGGACGTCGTTTACAACCATTTCCTTTTCATTCCTCTCGTCACATCCGTCCAGCTGCATTCGAACCTGACGAACGAAAACTCTGCATAAATCGCTTAAAAGCAGCCTCGAAACGAGGCTCCTTTGCCGTGTGACGCTGCTTCCTCTCCGCTCATTGTTTACGCAACTCCCGGCGACAAAGTCGCAGCCCACTCGGACGTCGCGCAGGCGCTTCAAAGGCGAATTCTCGAAAATTATTCCGCTCGGTCTCTAATGAGTCTGTCCGTCCCGTGTATAGCGCACCATCATCTCCAAATGTGCAAAACGCGCGGGCTAAGCGCTTTGCTCTCTTTCCGACCGAATTCAGTGCGCCGCCTGTATTTTCGTGGCTTTTGGCCCGAGTCGAGAGCCGCTACTTTTGGATTTTCCTATTTGCTCTCTCTCTCTCCCTCGTTCTCTCGCGCTTCTGCGCAACTCATTCGCCCACTTATTATACGAGAGGGAGTTCGTGAGATTTTTTTGTAGGCCAGAGGAGGGCTGTTTGAATGGATGCTCTTGTGGCCGCGAACTTTTTAAGGTGATGATGCTTTTTTCATTTCGGTTTCATGTATTTTAGGCGTTTTTTTAAAAGAGAGTGAAATTTTGAAAAAAGAAGACTCGATTTTAATTTAAACATTTTTTGTTTGTTTCATTGCGTAACCACTTGTCTTTCTTTAAATATACGTTAGAGATAGGTTACTAAATTTAAGTCAATACTAACCGGGTCCTAAAGAAATATTAGCTCGAACGAAAAACTCGTCGATGTACAAAAATATCTGTTTTAAAGCAAAACAAACGTGTACTCTTCTGAAAAAAAAAAGTTTCATTTCAAAGGTGTATTCAATTAGAATCGTAAATCACGTAGTAAAGTAGATGTCCATTCAGTGTCCGCCACACTTTTCAATGACTGTACAAACAGTACACCATAATTCAAATCGAACGTCAAGCAGCACATGACCTACTCCAAATACTCCTCAATATAACATCAACGACGAATTTCCGATCGGAGAGCACTTTCACTGGCAAAGACAGCCCACACGGAAAAAGGCTCCAACCCAAACAATCGAACCCGCCGTTTCTCTCTCTCTCTCTCTCTCGGCATCGCCTCCGCACGCAATCCGGATCCGATGAAGCCGGGCGTACTCTCGCGCATGTCCGGTGCAGCTCCCTCCCGGCAGGATGCAAAAAAGGGCGCGGCGTTTTTCGGCCCATCATCGCGATGCGCGCCGGGCCCCGAAAGCCGGCGGCCTTCTATTATTAGAACGCCGTGCCGACGCATCCGACGCAAGGATGAATGGACTCTCCCTCTCTCTCTCTCTCGCGCGCGCAGTTTTTTCAAGAGAGAGGGAGGGAGGGTGGGAGGGAGGGCCGTCGCCCCACACGCCGAAGCGTCGCGAAGCAAATCGTTTGACGCTTCGAGACACTTCAATTCACTCCGAGTCGGCCGGCCTGCCTGAGCATAGAACCTCCGACTGATGCCTTTCTTTTTTCGATGCCGAAAGCGTCGCTTTCGAGGAAATCTTGGAGATGCAGGAAGAAAGTCGGCTTTATAATGCTTTTAGTTTTATTTACGGCCGTTTTATGATTTCAGCTTGCACTAATAGCGACGGCTAATTGAATTTGTTGCGTATGGCGGAGAGATCGTTTTTTTTTTCTTTAATTTTTTTTCTTAAATTTAATTGGGATTTACTGCAATTTATGTACTTATTTTACTATTAATTAGTTGACTTGTTAGATAGTTGTTATTAGAAAGCTGAAATAAGCTATTTATAATATTACAAAATCATGGAAATGTCAATATATTACTTAAAGTATTAGTAGCATTTAAACTATTTGATTATTTTAACTACTTTTATTTGAGAAATTTTCTTTGAAAACAAGTGGTAAGTTAAGAATTTACTACATGTAGGTCATTATTAACAGTTAATGAGTAAAAATGGAGAGGATATGAATGAAGGTTCAATAAGATAAGAGACCAATTTAATTTAAATGCACATTGTGAGTCTATATTTTTGTAATACAATATGACATTATATGACAAGCGATAAAAGTTTGATAGGTATAAAAGAATCCTACTATATCGTTATCAAATATTTTCTAATAAAAAAAAGAGCTATACAATTTTCTTTTATATCCTATACTGTAATCTGATTCTCTTATTCGCATTTTTCGCTGAAGCGATTTTGCCAAACCCAAATTCATTTAACGTACATGATATAAATTGAAGCAACTTGTTTTCAGAACAGAGCTTTTACGTGGCACAGGTTCGCTCAACTTAACAATTAATGTACAATTATCACAAAGAAAATATAAGGTAAATTAATTATTACTTTATAATATGTACAAGGATAAGAACATAATTCAAATGACCCAACCGAAACATGAAGCGTTTACCGATACTGGAAGTTCGAATCGCTTATGCTCCACAAATTAGGGTTTATTTCAGAGGATCTCTGTAAATTATTACCTGCTAAAAATGCTAAGTAATATTGGCCCTATTCTTGATCTCCCCTTTTAATAAAATCATCATAATTCACATACAAGTAACGCAACTAAAAATTGTATGGTAAAATGAAAAGTTAAAGCTTATTTTTCTATATATTATACTTTTAATTTCTATGTTGTATATAAAATAACTGAAAGAAATTTGTTAAAATAAACAATAACGATGTTTTAAGAGGGATTTGTAAAAAAAGGAAGTTGGAGAATAAAGGGAAATAGGGATTTTTGATCACCAAGGCTTTGAAATAGCATTGGTAAGGCAGTCTTACGAAAAAGTGGCGAGAATCACGCGAGTCTTATTTTGTCCTCTCGCAGGAACGTCATAACTCTAACCTAATCATTAATAATACTTACATATTATTTTTATACGAAAGATTTTCAATTTTTTCACGACCGATCAAATTTTTAAACAATTCTAATTGCTTATTTAAAACTGACATTTTTAACGTGACAGCTTCCGTTTTTTCGAATTACTCCTTGCAACAATCTGCAACGACCGCTTGGCCGATTTGTCTTGTCCTAAAATAAGTAAAATATATATCGTTAAAATGATAAAAATTTTTTTCTTGAATATATAATCATCAATTAAAATACTAACTTTTAAGCTCCGCCACACGTGAGCGCGTTAGCCTTTTGGTTTCGTTGGTATTCGCTTCTTGCTGCTCTAAACTCTTTTTCCTTAATTGAGCCACTTCTTCCATGGCCGGTGTCATCCATTTAGCTTTAAGTTCGTTACTGTAAAAAAGATACGCAATATTCTTATCTCTGTTTACGATTTAAATTTCAAGGTAATACGACAGAGGGAAAAAAGATGAAAAAGGGAGGAAAAATACTTACTCGGAAGACTTTGAATTTGTTCGCTGCCTCACCAAACCAGTTTGTCGTTCTTTCATCCTTTGCAACACAGCGAGCATAGCGTAGGTGGGGAGCGTCGGAGGCGTCGGTGAGGGAGGTGGAGTAAGCGGTGACGAAGGCGGTTGAGCACTGATTTTCGCTACCTTGTCGGGGTGACAGGCCAGTACCGCTTCCCAACTAAAGTCGCTTTCCTTTTTCTCTTGCTCGCCTATTGGCTGAGTATTTCGCGTGATTCGCACCTACACAAAACAAAACAGAGTTTACGACTTTTCAGTTTACAACAAAGCAAAGAAACATTCTTGCATGAGAAGTTTGATTAAAAGCTATTTAAATGTTTTTGTAAAAAAGATTACACGTTACAAGTTTTATAGCTGCCACTAAAGTATAAGATTATTATTTTTTCTTTGAAATTCTTATTAAATAATGAGTACATACTTCTCCATTTACTGGCTTGCAAGGTTTTCGCTCTCGTAAATACGGTCTTCTGTAGGCCTTAGTGGTCGAAGAATTCTCATTTGCAAAAGACATTCTTTTGCCAAAAAGACTTTCAAAACTCAAATCCTGTCGGAATAAACTTCGCAGATATGAATAATCAGGTCTAGATTCAAATTTTAAATTGGTAATATATTTCATGTAATTTGTTATATTTTCTAAAAAACAAAATAAATTAGTTAATTTACAATTCACAAATAAGCAAATGATAATATAAAATATGCTTTGTGCGTTACCTGGTGCTTTTTTATCTTTAAAACATTCTTTCATAAAAGCATCAACGTCTAATAAAAAGTTTTCTTTTTTGTCATGAATTTTATCAGGATCAGCAGAAGGAGATAATCCACCATTTTCATTCTCCCAAGGTAATCTCCCACAGAGCCATTGAAGTAAATTATATCCTAGGGTTTCTAAATCTCCTCTCCTTGAGTGTGCTATAAATATTAAAAGAAACAATTATAGAAATAAAATCAAATTTCTTCTCGAGTTTTCAAAATGTACAAAAAATAAAACAAATTGTTTTTCCTTACTTCCATGATGAGCATCTCGAGAAGTAAATTCTAAGGTTCCTTCATGTGCCCTTCTTTCGTCATGAACAAATGGCTTGTGCACACCATTACTAGTTCGGTATCTATATGCTAATCCATAGTCAACAAGAAAAGCTTGAGTCTTTTCAAGTTCAGATTCATACTCATGATTATTCTTTTTTAATAAAATATTAGATCCTTTAACATCAGAATGGGCATAACCTTTACTGTGAATATATTCTAGTGCATATAACTGTAAAAGAAGTTTACAAAGAAATAAATAATAGATTGTAATTTCTACTTTATTTATTGTTAAAAATATCTTTAAAAAATACCATTTGTACAGCAAGACTGTTGATAAGTTTATTTGGCAATTTTCGTCCTTTGGAGAGAAAAAGTTTTCCTACATCCGTTCCATAACGAGGAATAACTAAAAATCTATAGCGTTCACCTCGATAAGTATGAGAACCAGATCCTTCGTAAGTTGGAATTCCAACTTGTCTTAAATTTTGAGATTAACACCAGTTGTCAACTATAAAATTATAATTAATAATAACATGTTGATACATAAATAGTAGATGGCAATTTAAAAAATATTACAACTTACTCATTGCTTTTCGTGCAGATCTTATATAAAAATTCATTTCGACAAACAAAGGTCCATTATTGTGTGGCTCAATTTTAATGACATACTTTGCATTATTCCCAACTGGCTTATGAATGTCATTTGAGGCTAAAATAAGTAAAATAAATTTTTAGTTAAATTTTTTAAATTTATTTATATTTATCATTTAATTACCAAGATAAACATCTCCGAAACCTCCACAACCTATGGAATCTCCTAATCTCCATGAATTTTGAGTAATATCTGTTAAAATATCTCCAGCAGGAAGACGAGATGGTAAACGGCAACCTAATGCTGCCACTCTTTTCAGAGGAATATCTTCAGCTCTTCTGGGTGCCATTTTCTCTTTTTTATAATAAGAGATTTAAAAATGCTAAATTATATAAAAATTATACCATTAATATTATTAGTGAAAGTACTTTTCTAAAGTCAATGATCTCTACCATTTTCTTGCTTGAGGTAAAAGATATATATATATATATGTATAGGTATACACATATAAGTGTATAAAATCAATATTTGTTTTGGTTTCTAATAACAATTCACCTAAAAATAAAGTTACCACAAAATAAATATGTATTCTTCAATACTGTAATATTGTTAGTATAAAATGAATATTGAAGTTTAGTATTATAAATATGTGTAAAAATTATAAAATAGGTTAAAAATGACATCAGAAGGCAAGAAAAACCTATCTGAAGTACTTTACACAATAGAAAGATGATACACTCCAACCACAATTGTTTTGAATAAATTTAACAATACATAAACAATGATTGAATAGCAAATGTCACTTTGCATACTTGTCAACAATATTAGTAAACAAATAGAAGCTTTTTCTGAGATTTTTTCGTGAAAGTAGTTATTCTGGTCTCTTTTACAGCGTTAAATTTTCTCGAAACAAGTATATGTCTGCTACTTTTCTCGAAAAACAACAATTAAGTTGACAACAACTAACAATATTAGTTACAATTTTCGGGGCTCAAAGTACAATATTTACGTCATTATAATCATTATGACACTTTTCACAATATCACAAAATCGTCACTTTAAACATTGCGACTTCAATCGTACAATTTTGACAATTACATCAGTTTCCTCAAGCAAGAGAAATTTGGAGCACTAACTTGGCGGTGTATAAAGATCCACACTCGAGGTCAAAATTATGTTATTTTGGTAGACTTCTGGAACACTTACCGTTATGAAAATTCAAGGGCATAACTCCGAAGGTATACTCGTCAAGGTAACTATTGAAATTTCTTCAGATCTCCACAACTTTCTCCAAGATTTCACGGTAAAGACGAACAACTCCAAACCAGTAGAGTCTCACACTCTGCCATTTTCTGAACTGTAGGCACTTACAATACTGTACGTTTAAGAAAGCCGATCAGCTGAAATGCGCGTTCGCAAAGGCAACGTTCACTAACCGCCAACGGTTTAAAGGCGTGTTCTCAAACTCCACGAAAACTTAAATAAAATCTTTTTCTCCGCACAATTTTTGTAATTGAAAAGTACTGCAAATTCCAAATTGAATTTCATTATGATTGATAATAAAAGGGAATGGTAAGTTTAGAAAATTAAACTTTTAATCAATTCAATTTTGTGTTTTTAAGAACGTACCTTTGATAAATATAGTACACATTCAGTTTGTTATTGTGATATTTAATACTTTTTGAAGTATTTTTTGTATTATGTTTCATTTTTAGGCATTTAATTACGGCTTCTAAACAATTGTCTTTTGTTGAAAATCATAGTTTGCAAAAAAATTATGTAGCATTATAAGTCTATTTTTATTTTAAAAGCAGACTAAACTCTTTAGTTTGAAGTGTGTAATGCATTTAAACCGCGATTGAAAAAAGTTAAGCATAATAAGAAATCGGACAAAAACCAATTTTAACATGCATTTAAAATAATTATCCTATTTAGTAAAATGATATTTTTTTTTAAATACATCGAACAGAAGAACCCTATCTTTGACGTTGATATGGATTATACACGGACAGAAAATGTGCTGCCCATTCTATTATTTGAATTCCACCACTAGAGTGCGTGAGTACGTTTTTTTAACCAATCAAACGCTGGTGTAATTTTTAAATAGCTAAAACTCCATTTGATTCCAATAAAGTGTGAGCATATATTTGCTTGTTTTTTCAGCTTTATGTTGAAAAGAAAATTCCGATCAAATAGTATATTACGACCCATGGCCAGAAAGTTGGATTTCCTGGCGTGCGTGATCTGACGCCCGAGGCTTAAATAAAAAATAGCATTGCAAGGCATACTTAAAAATTTATTTATACTTATTAACATTTTGTTTATTTGATAAACGCTTTCTTACAATTTTTATTTTTGAAAAGAAAATGGCATCCCATGTAAATTATAAACAATGTAAAAATTTAATAAATAATGAGCAAAACATTTATATAAACATACTAAATTAATTATTATAATCATGTAATAAGCATATTATTTAGGAGAGGGAAACAAATTTGATTAACCCTCGTTGTTTCTTGCGCAGACGCAGTGGTTGGAGCGAGAAGTAAGGGTAAAAGAGTCGCTGCAGCATGTTAAAACAGTGCGTTGCTGCGGTCACTCTAGCATTCACCGACTTCGGCTTGTACGATAACCATACGGTTTCAGAGGCTGCTGTGCCGTCTCGTGTAGTGAAGTGGCCGTAACTCGATTCTTTACAGACGCGAGAAAGTGTTGTGAAAAACTTGAAGAATGGCTGGATTTACGGAGAATGGACTTGTCAAGAAGTTGATGGAGTTGAACCCCTCACAACAAAGTATACAAACACTCTCCCTTTGGTTAATTCACCATAGAAAACACTATTCCGTGATCGTCAAAGTTTGGTTCAAAGAGCTGTGTAGAGGTACGTAACTAATTTCTAAGTATTTTGGATTGTTAAAGATTGTTGTCAAGCTTAAAATCTTTTTAACGCAAAGCGGTGTTTTTGTTTACTATTACTAGTTGAATTTTCTTAACAATTGGTTTCTAAATATTGAATAGTTTCATGGTCATCAAACATGATCATCAAAAGTAATTTAATAATATATTAACATTATTTTACTTAATTTTAATTTAGGTATAATTTTTATTTTACAGCTAAAGATAATCGAAAATTGATGTTCATGTACTTAGCTAATGATGTTATTCAAAACAGCAAGAAAAAAGGTCCAGAATTTGGCAAGGAATTTGAAACAGTATTACCTAAAGCATTTGAGCATATGAAGCTCTTTGATGATAAAACAAGGGAAAAACTAAATAGGCTAATAAACATATGGGAAGAAAGAGGTGTTTATGACAAATTACAAATAGCAGAATTTAAAGCTGCTTTTAATGGAGCAACAGAACACATCAGAGAAGCTGGAACTCCTCCACTTAAAAAAAGGCCTAAAGTTGAGAATGAGAAAAAAGAAAAAAGACCAAGAAAAAAATCTGAAACTGAAATTGATATTGATGGTACCAAAGAATTGCATACTACACTAAGTCCGCACACACCTGGAGGAGACCCTCCGGAAACTGAAGAGCTTATCAAAGCTTTAATGGAGCTTGAAAATACTGCCTCTTCCGATGCAGCAGTAAGAGAACGTATTGCATCTTTACCACCAGAAGTTTCAGAAGTGTCTCTATTAGCAAATTTGGCTGACCGCTCTTCAGCAGATCAGCTTAGTGTAGCTGTAAATGAAGCAGCAGCATTACTGGCTGATTACAATGGTAGATTGCAAGCTGAAATGGAAGACAGACGAAGACTTCTTACTATGCTCAGAGACTATACGATAGCACAACGTCAACTACATCAGCAAGCTCAAACTACCTTAGAGGTATGTATAATTTAAAAACAATTTTGAAAGTTGTTATTTAATTAGTTGCCTAAAATTTAATAATAAAACTAAATTTGATATTCAGAAAAATCTTTTTAATTTTTTTTTTAATTGTAAAAAATTAATATTTTTTAATGTTAGTAAGTTTTTATTAATAAATATAAATTTGAATCTTGAATATAAATTTTTAGCTAACTTGGTTTTAAAAATAAAAAATAACATTTTTTATGTTTTTTCTAGGATTACAAAGAAAAACTTAAAAAAATCTGTGCAGTACGAGCAGAAGTTAAATCACATATTTCAAATCTTCCTGATCTGACGCAATTACCAGATGTCACAGGTGGATTAGCTCCATTACCATCAGCTGGAGATCTTTTTTCAATGCATCACTAAATTGGAGTACACGAAATATTGCGGAAATAGATTCGAACTTCGTAAAAATAAAGTTTTAAACTAGTTTTGCGATATTAGTTTGATTTCGGAAGTAAATATTGTATCTCTGACATTGATATATGCAAGACTAGTTTTAAATTTATAATAGTTAGGAAATATTTCTTATCTACACAGCAGAAATTTAAAAAGCTACTTTTTTTAAAAAAATGATTGATTCTTTGATTAATTCCAAAGAATCATAATTGTATGTAGCAAATACAATTATTAATGCGGTAGATTTAAGCAAAACCGTTTGCGCGAAACGATAATCGAGCAAGCTTGTGAAAATGAATCAATGAATATACTTCATAAGAGGTCGTCTCTCGAAGACTAAATCACTGTAATATAAGATGTATGTAAAAATGAATGCAAATTGATACCTAAACTTTCTTATGAAAATTCAAGCAATTGATTCAAGATGCAAATGAGTTTCTTTAAGCATTTATTATATTGACTTCTTGAAAATATATGCTTTCATGTATCAATTTTCATTTGTTTGGAAGTGTAATGCAACTATTCATGGGACTTTTGATGAATCGATTGTGTTATCATTCATTGACTAAAGTATTTTCGACTACACTGCGTTTTAATTATATTGTGATGATCTTGTAAATACATTAGGTCGGATGCGAATTTCAGACCACTGCAAAACACTTCATAAATTATATCTTATAGCCTTAATTTGTTTCTTCTATATAAAGAAATATAAAGTTAAACTACATGATAAACA
The DNA here is from genome assembly GCA_900474385.1 of Ormyrus pomaceus. Taxonomy (NCBI): domain Eukaryota; kingdom Metazoa; phylum Arthropoda; class Insecta; order Hymenoptera; family Ormyridae; genus Ormyrus; species Ormyrus pomaceus. The sequence continues at coordinate 3,581 of UCOM01002631.1, read as the reverse complement.
TGTACTATTTTTAAAGAAGCAAATGTTTAAATATAAATTACCGAAATTGTAATATTGTAAGGAAAGTGAAACAAGATTTATTAACAATAAATGTTTTGAACGTTACCAATACGTTTTATTACTTTTTATTCCTGGGTTTAGAAACAATGATCAAGTTTAAAGAAAATTGAAATTTACTATTTTTTCAATAAATAGAATTTTATATTTATAAGATATTTGTATATACAGTTTTCAATTGGTATAAGGTACAAAAAATAATTTTTAAATGTGAAACACTAGTAAAAAAAAAAGAAAATTTATTTTAACACAATAATTATTGTGTGTTACTAGCAAAACAATTTTCTCTTGCAATATAAAATCGATCTATCACGTAGATCAAATAAAGATGTTAATTTTTAACAAATTACCATTATTTTAGCTTAAACTATTTTAATGTAAATTGATATAAATAATTTAGATGAGATATTAAAATAATAATATCTAGATTACAGTTCTATTCGATATAAATTAATTTACTTGTTATTCTGTTAATAATTTTTCATTTCTACAATTCATACAGATTTATTATTTTTTTCAAATGGTTAAAGTCTCTTTTTTAAATGATATAAATATTTTGTCATTTGAATATACGTTTGAACTTTTAAAAATTACATCTATTTAAACGAAATAGAATTTTTAATTGAGTGAAAATTAAGTAAAAATTGTACATTTTATTGTAGATTCCACACATATATCCGTAAGGAAATATTTAAATCTTATTTTACATTACAAAACACCTTAATTATTCACAGTGGAAGAACTATAATTATATTACACTTTTCAGCACACAAAAGCTGCTAAATATATTTGTACAATATCCATTGTGAGGTTTTTGCTTCTCAATATTAAGTGTCATGAAGATGAGGTGGTCTTGTTGGTTTCAAGATAAGCTTGCCTGTATCATCGCAACTCATATTGAAATCCCCTAAAACACTTCTTGCTCTTTGGGTTATAATACTTGGTGCTATAACTCTTCGATGAACACCCATCATAAATAATATAACTGTAAAAGAAACTTAATTGCTGTATTTTTTAAACTTAATTAAATTAACCTACATGTTTACTGTAATATAAAAATGATCTTTACCTAGTAGAAAGCTGGCTGCAGTGAAAAATGGATGATTCCATAGACTTTGCGTGAATGGTACTGCTGAAGTATTAGGATCTGTGAGCCAATACCAGGCTCCAACTGCTGTGCATACGGAAATAAAACCTAATAATACTGCAAAGGAAAGAATATATTAAAAATGATATGATTTCCATTATAAATAAAACATCAGTTTAGTTAGCAGCAAATTTTATATGAAATACAATTAATTTATTAATATTCTAAATAAAAATCATAAACAGTATCACTAAAGAATACTTTTTACGAAATAAAATCTAATCTCAAAACTTACTTCTCCACCTTAGTGTTGCTGGTTGTAAACTTGAAATAACCTCAGTCAATCGCCTTTCAAAAGCCTTTAAATCTGTAAACATTTATAATCAAAAAATTATCATGTAATTCTACATAACCTCAATCTTGTCAGCACTTGTCTGTCAGTAGATTGTTAACAATGTCAATAATATTCAAAAAACATTTTTTATTAGTGTGTAAACAACAAAATTTAAAGAAGCTCACCTTCGCAAACAGTCTGATCGAGTGACATTTTCTTCTCTTAATTATTAAGGCTACTGAATAGTACACGTCTATGAAATCATTTGCGTAGTGTAGGTATCCAAAAATTTTCGTCAAAAAGCTAAAAGCTAAAAACGCAGCTGTAGGTGTGTCAAAATATAGGTTCGGAAAGATAAAGATCAAACCACGAAACTAATGTGTATATTATTATTACGAATGCGGGGGTGACCGCTGACGCCGGGTTGCGCGTCACGCCATCTTGAAAAAACAGTGATAATTTAAATACCTCTTTATCACGAAATTATAAAAATCTTCAATAAATTAAAAGTTACAAAAAAACAATTGATTTATTTATTGAATTTTTAACAAAAATAATTTGCGCTAAAAAATAAATATAAAAAAAGTTGTCGAATTTTCATATTCTTGGATCGATAAAATATAATTTGCAATAAATAAGTAGTATTAGAAAGTTGTTTGGTAATTTTCAACCTCTCCGTTTCTATGGATGAGATGAAATAAAATTGCAGTGATTGCAGGTAATTGTATCACTCATAGTAGTCATAGTCCTCCAAATTGATCAATAGAACTTTGAAACGAACTTTGAATTAACAAAAAATTTATTTCGTTGAATGATATTAAAATAAATTTATTAATATAATTATACAAATCATAGATATTTATTTTACAAAATGATACATAAATATAAAACTTAGTCATGCAATTTTAAAATAGTTGACAAAATTACAAAAAATATAAGTATTATAAGATATTATCGTTACTTCTCATGAAGATATTGTCTTATTTAACTGCAGCTTTATACTAGTTGTAAAAAGTAATTATTATTGATATCTGAATAAATTGCAAATGTTTAATCGAATTGATGAAAATCTTGAAAATAAACTTATCAATTGCATGTACAGTATTAAAAATAATGTTTGCACGTCAAATATAAAAATTATTTTTGTATCATAAACAGCTTATATTTAAGTTTATGAATTGCTAAAAAAATAAATGCAACGCAAAATACAAAATTGTTGTTGTTCATCATTAACTTCTTGAGCTGACAAACAAATGATAGCGGCAAGCTTTGCAGCATTCTCTTTTATAAAATTCATTTTTACATTTTTGTTCATGATCCCCGTTTCTTATAGACGCGCATTCTGCAGACATATCTTGGCAATCTAGATCTGAAACGTTTAAAAATCTATTCAAATTTTTAATAATTATATTTTCACGTAAATAAAATAAGCAAGTATATTTTCTACTAATATATCGATACGAAAATTTGTTTACACCAAAGATATACCTTCTTTAGTATTTGACCCATCGCAAGGTGTTTCATTGCAATTTCTCTTGCTCACTGGCCGTTTATCTTCGTTGCATTCCAACTCTCCTGCATTTATGGGCATATCATCTGGTCCGATGCATCGAACCTCCCGTTCTTGCATTCCTCCTCCGCAACTTTGAGAGCACTGCAAAGGAAAGAATGAATTTTTATTCATAGTTATATACCTAAAAATTATGAATCATCGTGGACGTTAAAGTAATTACTTTAGACCAATCGGACATGAACCAGGTGGCATTACACGGTGGACCGACGCAAACTTTTGTGTCCTCCGGTCTTTCAGCATTACAGTTAAAGGGCTTTATGACCTTTGGAACGCCCAAAAATCTCGAGATGCAAACAACTTCTCTCGTCGTAAAGCCCATTTCGCACGAGGAAGAGCACTGTGCAAATACGAAATCGTTAATATTTATTGAAAATTCAATGCACTATACTGAGAAAAAAAATTTCATTGAATCAATGAAATATTTAATCATTCAAAATATGATTTTATTAAATCAAAGAATGAAAATATTGATTCGATGAAATGGTTTACTTGATATGCCCAATGAATATTACTTTTTAATTTTTAATTTT
>UCOM01002630.1:0-24306 GCA_900474385.1 Ormyrus pomaceus | reverse complement strand
GGGGGGGGGGGGGGGGGGGGGGGGGGGGGGCGCATGCGCACCGATGATTAGGCGCGAAGCCTTAATGAATGGGGCGAACGAGTGCTGGCGCCCCGCGACCGAGTGAATTTTACCTGCCGGCGAATTCAATTGTCGCGCTTTGTGCCTCCCTGCGGAGCGCGATTATCGAGTCCACAAGTCGGACCGGAGTCATGATGAGCTTTCGCTCGAGGGATAAATGGCTGTACTTTTGGGAAGGCAGTTTTTAATGAGTTTCCAATTATCGAGTTTCGTGTAATTTATCGGCTCATCGTTTCTAAAGTACCTCCGAACCTCCAAGTTGTAATTTCGATATTATTTTAGATGAATTGTCGGTAAATTGCTGAGAAAATGTGAAATGTATATTTTCACTTTTGCAATACTTCAAATATTACTGCTGTAATATTTGAAGTCAAATAACCGAATAGTGGGGTGTAATAAATTTTGAAATCCATTTATTTTTAGCTTCATGTTTACCGATCAAATATGTATGTAAACAATATAAAGTACGTATTATTCTGAAGATTTTGCAAACACATAAATGTAAACATTCATCATGTCTACGACAAAATTTTATGACTTTCATTTACAAATAATACGTTTCCGAGAATTATTAGTTGGTTAAAAAAACGCTTTACAAAGTTCTCTCAAAAACATTTTCAATTGCATAAGCGAGGCGCCGTCGGGAATGTTCGAGCGGCGCGGAACAACGAATTCTTTTAATAAAAAAATGCATATCCCAGCTCCGCGAAAATTGGCGAATACCCTTCCCGTCAATTTGACCTCGGCTGGCGCCGCGTGAATAATTTCCCTCTGCCGCGCGCCCAAATTAAGGCGCCGACATCTTCATAAACATAATTAAAGGCAGCGCGCGATAACGAGAAAGCCTCGTTTCGCGCACTTCCATCCTTCAATTCCTTCCCCTACACATATACCCATTCGCAATTAGCGAAGATGCGCGCTCGCTCTTCCATTTTTTTCCCCGCTAATGCGAAATTTTCCGATAAATATAACGTACCTCTTTCGCGCGCTCGCCAAGCACACGGCCGCGCAGAATGTATCTTTCCGGGTGGGCGTAGAGGCGGCTTAATGGGGAATGCGCGCGCGTACGCGGTAAATGGCAAAATTTCACGCGTCATAATTGCACCGGGAATGCAGCCGGGCGATATTCAATTTGTTGAAGGGGCGCGCATTGTCTTCGTCAATTTTGGACGGCTGCGAATTACGGTTTCGTGTATATCTGTTGCGCCGTGCTTTTTGCTGTTCATTAGCGCCTTTAAAGGCTGCTTTGAACTTTTAGGCAAAAATTGATAATGTTAATTTTTAAGGTGAGTGCCAAATTAGCTATTATTATTAAGAAATATAATAATAAGATTATTCTTTGCAATGGTAAATAATACATCTCAATTATTAAGCCATTGTACGTAATAAAAGGGATTTGTGAACTAGAATAGAAAATAAAAGAAGACATTTAAAAGTTATAATGAAGGGTTAACATTATCGTTGGTTTTTATTTTCTATTTAATACTCTTATTATACAATTTGTAAAAAGACTTATCTTCTGAAGTACCTGTAATTAAACGTTATTATTTTTAAACGACTCGACGAAATAAAAATATCAGTATTTACAAAGCTCTTTTCCAATATTGCGAATGTCGTTGGAAGCTCTTTTCCCTGAAAATATCATTGACATCGCGTCAATTAATAACTACCGAACGCTAAAAGATTCCACTTTGCCAACGCGCCGAGTTTTTCAAACTATCTACATTTACGTAACGTCGAGACCGTCAATTAAATTTACGTAATAGCGAGCAACCAACCAAGGATCAAAGCATCGCTTCTCCGATTACCTAATCGCGACTGCAATTTCGGTACAACCCTTCGATTTCAATCACGAATCGGATCGCTTCGGCGATCGAGCATTTCCAGAAAAGCTGTTCGCAGACGTCGAATCAAGCGAATGTCCTCCCAGTCGCCATTCAAAGGGGTTTCATTCAGCGCACGAAGCTTCTACGGTTTCCTTTCATCGCAATATTAATGTTCCGAAAGTACAATAAGGCGAGCGAGCTTCTTCTAATGAATTAAATCGGTCGAGAGTTTTTCGAAAATCCCTGCGCCCAACATTTTCCCCACATTTTTCGCGCGCGGTTTATCTCTCTTTTTTTTTTGGCCGGAGTCGCATGTATCTCCATTCGCTGACGCGACGCCGCGAGGAATTAAATATTTCCGGCCGCGGTCGACCTTCCTTAATGTTCTCTCGCGCCGCTGCGTTTTCCTGCATTTCTAGTTGATTTAAATAGCGCGTCGCAGTTTTTTTTTTCTGTTTTTTTTTTACCGCAGCCGTTGTTGCGATGCCTGAGGATTTTATGGTCTTGATAAACTGCAATTTGCATTAATTTTTAATAATCATACTTTTGCTTCTCTGCTAGAGATGAGTAATTTTAAGCGAACTATCTGCTAAAAATAGTCGCAATTGCTTCATTTATCTTTAATCAGATAGGATACAGCTAATCTAAATAAGAATCTGCTGAAAAGTAAAGCATTCACAAAATCGTAAAAAAAAATGAGTGTTATTAAGCTTTTCCATAGCCCTCGTTGACTATACCTTGAAGGTTATATACACGATCTTGATAAATAGCAATTTGCATTAATTTTAGATAATAAAGTTGCTATTTAAGGTATTGAAAAGCAGTTGAAAATACGCAGCGTTAAATTAGCGTGGAATTTATAGCTGGCATAAATGCGAGATATCGTAATTTACGAGCCGAGCGCGCTCACGTGACCTCCCGCTCAAGTCATGCGAAGTTATTTTAAAGCAAGAAACCAAAAATCGATAATGCGAACTTTTCGTCCGGCAAAAGTTCGTCGATAACATCGCATTGTTCTAATTCATTAGAACTGCGCTCGATGTTGCCCCGGACTGTGTCGGCGAAGTTTTTTTTCATACGGTAACTTCGGAGTTTTTTGTTGCCGCTCGAGCCCCCATGTACGTTTCAGGGGTGAAGAACGCCGGCGCCGCAGCCCTGAACTTCAGAATTTCCATGCATAATAAAACTTTTTACATACCAAGTACGCAATCCCGGGATGGAATTGAAATTTAAAAGTAATTAACATTAAAATTGTTGAAAAGCTATTAATTTAATTGAAGCTCATTTAATTTATGTATGTGTAAAATTGCAAAAATTAACAAAGTAAAATTCGGTATCATCAATTTGTTAGTCTAAAAAGTTTAATACGCGAGATAAATCAAATTTTATAAAATTCTTTTCCATTACGTTTATATACGATTAAACAATAAAGTTTAAATTAAATTTATCAAAGGTATATAAAATATTTATAAAACACGTTATAATATCGATTTTCTGCTAACTATGTTATCTGTTACGTTATACCAATAAGAGATAGTTAAACCAACCAACGGCAACGTTTCAAAACAATCCTTTCTTTCGCTTACTTCTGTGAAAACATTCGCGATATCTGCTAGCTTTGCGTTTAAATTCGGCAATATTTACGTCGCGTCATGCACTTCGTCCTGACTTACATCCCAAGGTAAAAGCGAACAAGCCGCCTGCACTGAGAGAAAAGTGCGGGCGTGAGTGATGTCAGAGGAGGGCGTCGACTGAAATAAGAGAGGAACGCGGCAATGATAAGGCCAAAAGGCCCCGGGAAAAAGTTTGCGCCGAGTTCCATTTCCTTTCCATTTGTATTTATGGCTCTTGCTCTCGGATGCTGCCTCTCCGCTGGCTTTAGCCCCCGTTCGTTTTTCGAGGAGCAGCGAGCGCGCGCCGAAAACTGCGACACTTCTGGAAAGAAATTATGGCGATCTGGCTGAAGAGAGAGAGAGAGAGAGGGAGGAAGGGCGAGTGAAAAGAAGAAAATTGGCCGAGTTAGGAAAGAAAGGGGAGAAGAAAGGTGGCGTTGTAGGATGGATTCGCGACAGGACAATTTCATTTGTCTACTTGAGCAGGATTTCGGAGTTCTGATTTATTGGCGCTCGTATTTTTTGAAAGCTTTTGTCTGATTATTCTTTGCGTAATTGCATGATTTGGGAAATGGTCTATTTTTTCTGCGTTCTTTTACATTTTAATACGAAAAATTATAAATTAAAAAAGAATCCGTTTTTAATTGATGATGGTTAAGAGAAATATTAATCGTAACGTTTAATAATTGCAGTAAGAATGTTCAATTGTTGGTGGCCAACAGGAATCCCTTAGAATACGGTTCTTTATTATACCTCTAATATATATTATAAAAATTAATATTTAAATTTGAAAATTCAAAATATTTTAGTTTCATTTTTCGTTCGCCGAAGTTTGGCGCGAATATTGCGCAAGTCGACGTTTCCAATTAAATTTTTCCAGGCGGAGGAAACATCGGTGCCAATTTCCTGGCAGAAACGTGAAATAAAATCCGCTCGGGCACAATCGAGAGAGAGAGAGAGAGAGAGAGAGCTCGCGCGGATGTACCGAGCGCACGAGCGCCTCCGACAGAAGAAGAAAACTTCGTCGGGCGCCAAACTAACGACGAATTAATAACGAGTCTTGCGACGCTCAGATACACGCTCATAGAAAATTTTGACTCCTTCGCACGAATAGGCGGCAGTCTTCTCTTCCGTTCGCTTATTAAATTTCACTGGGTGGCGGTATTTCACTTTCGATTTTTCAGATATTTTAGCGTAAAAAATGTATATTTTTGAGATGAACTTTTTAAAATGAAACTAACGTATTCGCGCTGCAACCACTCGCGATGATAACAGTGAATCAATTAGTGAGAATTTTTGCAAAACTGTTCCAGCAGAAGACTGGTCGATTACGATCCCCGTTAACCGAAAGCAGACCAAAGAGAAAGCAAAACACCGAGCCCTCGTTATCGCGCACCCTAATAAGGATAGATTTGTAGCAATAAGCGCAGATTAAGAAGCGCAGAAAAAAAAAGGAACGAAGAAAGCAAGACAGCGGGCGAGAACGCGAGGCGCGAAATTGGAGTAAAGAAAATGAAGTAGCTCGTGCCTGGCCGCGATTACGCCGGCCGCGTATAATCGGCCGCTCGAGTTACACGCTTTCATTATTCATTCTCGTTTTGCGCGTCGGTGCTCGGCTTCAGAGACCCCTCGCACGCGCCTGATGTCTTGTATTTCATCGGGGGAGGGGGAGGCAAATTTTTGATCCGAATCCGTAAGCTGCCGCCGCGGCTTCGTCCCTCAATCGCACTGCGCCAGTTTTTCGGGAAGAAATTGATTTATAAAACGGTTGCTTTCCAAGTTCACTTTTTAATATGTTCACGAAATAAACAATTCCGCGGAGCATTAATTTAGTATGACTAAATTATAAAAGGCTTATTCTATTTGATTATAATGTGGAAACTAACAATATTATATATATATATATCTGAAAGATCTTATGCAATACTTCAAGTTTATCTCGCTCGGCAATTGCAAAATACAAGTTAAATCATAAATTTACTTCGCCTCCTACTTTAACATCTCAAGATAAGGCAATAATTAATGGCCACCGCGAATCAGCCCCTCTACCTTTCCACTTTGACTATTCCAATTAAAACTCCAAAACAGAGGGAGAGCGCATTGCCTCGAGTATTTTTGGAAATCGGCGTTGCGTTTTTGCAGACCTCTCGAAAATTGCAGCGACTCTTGCGTGAACGTTGGCCTTAAATGAATCTCGAGAGGAGGGCGGTTACATCGATCCGGCACGCGCCTAACCTCACCCGACCCGAAGAAAACGCCGGAGAGAGAGAGTTTTGGGGCTCGACTCGTGAAATAACTTACGACTTGTCGGCGAATCTTGATTCGACTCCTTTCAGAAAGGGGCGAAAAGTTGCCGGGCTACACGGGTGTAGTTGCGCAGCACGTGACTCGCGAACTTGCCCGATCCAATGAGCGGCTGCTTGCTCTTTTCTTTTCCGCGGGGCCGCGTGTGAGAAAACTTTGGCAGATCGCCTAATGATGATAATCGCCGAAAAAGAGCCGCTGCCTTGCGGAGTCCCGGCCTCTGCGTGGCCGATGTACTTTTTTGGAAGCCTTACCTATCGAATTGAAAAATTTCCGCGAGTCGATGGATTTTTTTTAAATTTGAAAAAGTTTGGTAAGTCCTTTAATCAAGTGCTGCATGGAGAAGATTTAAAGGTTTCTAATATTGAAATGTACTAATTTGACCTGATGAAAGTACTTGTACAGCTGGAGAATACTAATAATTTAACAACCATGGAGTAAGGTCTTAAATTTTATTTAATAAAGTACTCTTTCTTTTCCCAATCTTTATTTCTCATTATTTGGAATGCAATCGTTCGGATTCTGCATTTGAGGTGTCATTAATCGTTAAACATTGAAAAGGAAATTGGAAACTTTGTACAATTATCAGAGTATCAACTTCTACCTTATTAATTGCTACCATAAATCAATACCATGCCGGTGCGTGAGAATTCATCGTTACCACCTCCCAAGGAAGCGTAATTTTTCCCATCTCGAGCTCGCGACAACGACAAACTTATCGTGAAAAGCCCCCCTCCCCCCCCCCCCCCCTTCTCCACTTCCCAAAATTCCTAGTAGCACAAGCTCTCATACACGAGAATCGAGCGATGAATAGCCTTTCATCGACAAGGAAAACCCCCTACCCCGTCCACACTCGGGATCGGAAATGCCGATATATAATTTCCATTGGCCGTAACTCAACGCGCTCTCTCTCACTCTCTTTTGCTCTCGCGGAAGTTTTGGCTGTAATCGCTTCTTGAATTTCCGACTCGTGAATTATGAAAAGTTTGCCCAAGAAACTGGAGAGATGGAACGCTCGCTACGAATATCTATCACCGCGACAACCGCTGCAGAGCGGGAAAAGGAGGAAGCCCATCTCTCCTCTCTCTCTCTCTCTCTCTCTGTTCCTCCGCGGAGGTGCAAACTTACAAACACTCGAACAACGCCGACGACAATGGCCCAGGCCCCTATTGTACACTTGTTCCCATTGTCTTATTGTTCTCTCTCAGTCGCCGAGGTGCAACGAGCGAGTTACCACCCTTCCTCCGAATCTCCGCGACTGCCTTGTCGTACAAGCGGGAACAGAGGAGAGCTAGAGAGAGAGAGAGAGAGAGAGACAGTGCCAGAAGTGCAGTATCTAGATTCCCGCGCACCTTCGATGCTCGCTTCAAGCGGCAAACGCCGCTACAAGAAGCGATGTGGGCGAGGCGCCGATTGATCAACCGTGAATTAAAGGCCGACGTTGGCGGACTTGACTTTGTGCACCGGCCCGGGGGTGCCGCTGGAGATCCCAGAGGTCTTGTGTCAGTCTCTGCTGCCGCTGCTCTCCACTGTGTCAAGTGGCGCCCTTTGATTTTGCGCCCTTGATTCTTCCGGGGCTGTGATCGGTGCTTTTACCTGCGAATCGCTGCGAGCGCCTCCCATCTTTCTGCAATGGATTAGTAGTTCTCATTAAACTTGCCAGCAAAATTTTGTTCGGTAATTTATTGTTTAAAATTGAAAAGTCACGCGATGCGGCGCGGTATTTAAAATACACGATTAAAGAATACTTTTTTCAATCCAGAATGTTCATTTGCTGGAATTTCACTTGTCTGGTAAATAATGATAAACCAGCAAACCCCAAATATTTGACTTAACGTCACTGCTCATTGTTTAATGCGTATCAACATTTTCGGCATCATTATATTTTATTAAACGCCTCACTAACGTTTAAACATTCACGGCCAAAGGATGAAAAAGCGCTTGATTAATTTCAGCAAAAACTCCTCCGCGAAAAAATATCTCTTCGCAAAAAAGTATTCATCAAAAAAGGAGCATCCTGTCATTAATAATGCATTATACCTTTTTGCAAAAAAAAACCTGTAATCGCTGCCAGCAGGAAGCACACTCGACCAGTCATCGTAGTAGGTGTTCGGCTGGCCCTGAGTAGCTCCATTCTCCTCCTCCCCCCTCCCCCCCCTCCTATCTCTCTGTTAGTCGCGTTAGCCGAGGCTGGATCTTGTCCTGCTCGATTAACGACCTAATCGGCTTGACGAATTCGAGCGTCGTCCGGAAGAAACGAGGATGGCAAATAATCCCTCCCCCCGCTCGTGTCTCTGCATCGGAACGTTAATGGACAGTGACCAGTCAGCGGTCGAGCGCGACACCGGGGGGAGAGGGGCATCCGGAATCGAACGGCCCTTCGCTGTTTATCCATTTATCAGGGGCGACGAGATATCTCCAGCCCGTATCTTATCGCGCGACCGGCCCCCTTTTTCTGGCGCCCTCGCAGGCTCATTATCCGCGCCCGCGTTGTCTAATTTGCCGGGGGGGAACGGGGAGGAGAGTGCCACGCCTTCGTCTCACTTCACGCGGAAGATATTTTTTAAGTATTTGATGATGCCCGCTAGACTGTTCTTCGCGCGGCGTCTCTTGCGATCAATTTGGAGTGAAAAACTGGTTCTGGATAAAGACATTTGGCTCGTTTTCACTGATTTCGCTGCAAAGTAGTACACCCAGCGAGTAATTACTGCTGGCAGATAATGGCTTGTGTTAAGTAAACTCATTTTATACAAATATTAGTGCTGCTAAACCGTATTACTGGGGCGATTAATTGCCTGGTAACAAGTACAACGAACAAGCAAAGGTATATAGTTGTAATTACTACATTCTGGTCAAATTATGTAGTTTACTTGATTATTTTCAATAATGAAAATAACTTTTGCATTTTTTGCGAATACCATTTATAAATTTCAACAAATTTCAATAGATTTTAGAAAACGTTGTAGTTTGAAGTAAAATAGAGTATGGAACTTCTATATGGAATGGACGTTTGAATAAATATGGTTTCATAACCCAGAAACCCTTTAAAATCCTTTAAATAACTCCGCCAATTTGCATATCCAAATTGGAAGTAAAATATTAAAGCCAAATTCATCATTTTCCATTAGTATTTATTACTCCCAACAATGGAACCAATCAATTACACGCAAGTTTACATTTTGCACCTCGTTCGAAGACTTGAAATTCCACTCTGTCAAAAAAATCAATCCTAACCGAATCTCATCGTAAAAACTCGCGAGCCGCGCGGGGGGCCGCGCGGCACCCATCATTCGATCGTTACGAAACGAGAAAAAAAAAAAAAAAAGAATACGACAGGACCAATAAATTTAGCGCTTCGCCAAAAAAATCGTTAAAAATCTGTTAAACCGTAGCGTTGTCGTCTGACTTCGTTAAATTTAGGGATTGTTTGGCCGCGGCGACAAATTGCGCCCCGGCGCCGATGGCTTTATTAAAACCGTCGGCGGCGGGCGCATACAAAAGCCCGCAGCCGCCGCCGCGTCAGACTCACCGCCGAGCGAATCCAATGAAGCTTCGGCGGTCGATCATACGCACGAATCAATTAAAAATCTTTATTACTCGGTATCCGCCGATCGACAGCTGCACCGACCTGACAAGCGCGTTTACGCGCCCGCCTTTTCGCCAAGCTGCAATTGAAGGACTTGACTGTTTTAATGAATGCGCCGTATGAATTTGTTAACAGGTTCTGGGAGCGGCTCGTTTTGTTAGCGATGACAAAATATTTTGACTTGTCCATGTTGTTCGGCATGTAATGCGTGTTATTTCAAAATAAAAGTCAATTGATTAAGCAAACTCTCCGCTTTAATTTTAAGTGATTCGCACAGTCTAAACAGGAAGCACTCAATGATAATGTACAATGGTAACGGAGTGTACACTTATAAAGTTGTAATTACTGTTTTGATATATAAGTACAGTTAGCCGAGTGAATAGGAGACTAGAAGTAAATCGGGGACAAACTAATTATATCTCGTTTTCTGTGTGTTAATAATTGTTTTCAACTTCTCTCTTGTTCATAAGTTTCTACTATCAATGTACTATCGGCAAGGCATAATGGAGAAGTTTAGCTTTTAACTACAAAATTGCTTTCGCTTACATATATACATGCTCGCTCTGAAATCTGTTAAAGCAAATGTTGGGGAACTTTTGATTAATAACTTTTCGGGCTTTAAGACATAATTTTTGCAGTTTCGCAAGTTTTAATAAAGCAAAAACTTACTTATTAATAAAGAATGTACTTTGACCTATTTCAGTCATTGAAAAAGGAACTGCGTATTATTCGTTTTTGTTAAATGGAAATTCTTTTCTTCTCCGTTTCTTTCAAGCTGTAGAGTTGTAAAAAGAAATTTTTATTAAACTTTTACCGCCTGTACAAATAAAATTAACGAATTAACTTTTATTTTTCTGTCGAAATTTTTGTGTAACAATTAAAAGCAAAAAAGGCTAATTTTAAAAAGCATCTGATCGATTTTTGTCTTTATTTAGAATGTATTTGCCTTCTGTTTCTTAGTAAAATTTGCAGCGTCGTTTCTGTGGCATCTGAAAGAAATTTAAAAAATAAGGAATAATCTTAAAAATATATTTAATCCTTAAAAAATTTGTTAAAAATTATCGATCCCATTTCAAAAACTGGAAAAACAATTCATGATCCTAAAATTTCTCCTGGATAAATAAACTTTCTTTAAAACCGGCCGTTCCCGAAATACCCTCCCGACCGTTCGGAGGTCCATCAAGTCGAAAATTTTCCCGGCTCGGCGTCGCACTAACTCAGGGCCTAAAAACGTCGGACATCACGAGAGAGCTCTGCAGCGCCGGGGCAAGACTGGCTTAAATACGAGCGCATCCGGGGAGACGCGCCCGTCAGTTATCGCCCCGCGCGTGTCCTTCGCCGCTTGCGCCCTCTCGCTCTACGTGACGCCGGCTGGAAAGAGCTATTTGCAGCTGTCGCGACGACGACGACGACGGGACGCTGACAGTGAACTACGCCGTGGCCCCGGACGTTTCTGCCCGCGCCTGCGAAATCGGACGCCCCGTGCGCCCCGGGCTCTTAGTTCTTGGTTTTCCAGTTCTTTTTTTTTTTCGGAAGGCTTGCGACACTTTTTTTAAAACTTTGTATCTGTACAGGCATCTGCGGGATAGATCCTTGGACGGGAAGCAAGACTGTTGTCTAAGCGCAGTAGAGACCGTTATTGAAGTAAGCACAATCATTTTTGCTTAAACTTTAAAGGGCGGGGATTGGGGATCTTTGATCTCTCTAAGAAAAGGCATCAAAATGGTATCTGATGTCGCTAAATGGTTATGGGTGAAGTGACAATCATGAATCGAGCCAGTATACTGGCTTTCCCGTCCTGAGGGGTATTGCGAATGTTGAATTTTTCAACTTTGAAATAATACAATTACAGTATGTTTCGACACGACTCTTTATGAAGTAGCTATTAGATTTTCAAAATTCAAAAGGACGAATTTAAAATGGCGGATGCAAGTTGACTCAAGAAACTTCAAAGAAAATTTTTTTGTGCAGGCGAGGAATTTTTTTTTGCGCCAGTATACTAAATAGAACATCTTACTTGAAACACACAAATAAAATAAAATATTTTAAAAACCTATATATACTTGCAGGCAACGCGGTATAAAAAAATAATTTAGCAAATTTTACTTACCTACGGCTGGTTGTTCCATCAGCAGTACTCTTTTATTTTACTACCGTGTCTGTCGTCATTCGGTTGTTACTACTGAAATCTGTTTATTTTCTCGTACTTTTCCACCGTGATTGCGTGTTCAAAGCTTTCTTGTTTTTCTTCGGTTCGTTCGCCGACAAATTCTGCTTACCTCTGTTCAAAGTTTAGTTTGAGACGTGAAAAATTCAGTTCAGAGATTCTTTTTAAATGAACGTCGCCAAACTCGGGAGCTAAAGCGGAAACGAACTGTCCATTTAAGTAGACAGATAAAAAAAAAAAAGATGTTTTTTACTCGTTGCAATTCTTGTTACGTGCCAGTTACGTGCCGTCTGTCAGCTTTTCTACAGATTTTCTGTAAAGTGACTTATTGCAATATAATTTAACAAAGCGGTTAGTTTTCAGATAAATAACGGAATGTATTGGGTTTTACAATGTAATAACAAAATATTTTCCAAAAATTACCGCCAAGTACAAAAAATTAGCGAAAGTTCTGTGGGGCTAGCGAAATTTTTCAACAGAAAGAACATTCTTTTTTGCCATGACAGAAGGAAGAATCCAAACTGAAAATCGCTATTTATTATTACTAAACCCATTATTCTCAAAAAAAAAAAAAAAAAAATCTTGCATCTATACGGGATTGGCCATTAAATACAATTTTCCGAGACCTAATTCCAGCAGTTTCGGCTTTGATAATCCTTGAAGCAGCCCCCCCCCCCAAAAAAAAAAGTAAATACCCCGCAGTGCAGGTATATAAGATGGAAACCGGGAAAATGGTGGCGCGCAGCAGCCCTTCCTCTCCCCAGCCGAGGAGTGCACGGTAATTTCTGCCTCGTTTACGGAAAGCTCGTCATTCTTACGTAGCGTTCTTTTCTCGCCCGGAGGAGCAGGGGGTTGCGGTGTTTCCCCCCCGGGCATTCGCAATGAGCCACCCTTAATTCCGGCCACAAAGCGTTCCACTTCCTCCCCGCGTTCCGCAGAGTCACCCTCGTTATCCCCTGAATCTCGATTGCCTCGCCCGCGGAGATACTCAGATAGGCCCGAGAGAGAGAAAGAGAGAGAGAGAGAGAGAGAGAGAGAGAGAGAGAGCTGAGCGTTCGTTATGAGTTCGCAGTCGATTGTTTGCAAAACAAACAGCCTTGTAATTATGAACAGATGGTGGATTTCTTTTTGTTTTCCTGGGTACATTCCGGCTCCTCCTGGTTATCATGGCTTTTTCGGGCTCCTTTATATTAAACCGTTGAAATATAGTGTAAGAGAGCACAGTTTTCTTTTTTAATTAATTTTTTATGCTGACAATTGAATAATTTAGTATTAAGACAAGTTTAAAATAAATCTAATAATGCTAGTTTTTCTTAATTTATGAAAAGAATTAGTAAGGTTCAATCTTAACACCGTCAGATAAAATTAATATCTTTTAATTACATTCTTTATTAATTTTGAATGAAAAAAATTAAATATTATTAAATATTCAATAATTAAATTTCAGTAATCAATAAAGAGAAAAACATTTTTCAATGGAATTTCGTAAAATATTGAAGTATCTGAAATGTTTCAAACTTAATAAAATTATTGAAATATTTTCCCGCGTCAAAGCTTTTATAATACAAATTTCATTACTTTCTTTTAAGAAACAAAAAATTTCACGCTTACAAAACGTTTAAAATCATAAAATAGTTAAAGATTAGCTAAAGTCACAAGTCTAGAATAACAAGTCCTCATTGATGGACAAAACAAAAGCCGTACCGTCTCGCCGATTTCGCCCATTATCGGCCTAATGCATCTCGTTTAACGATTTTTAAAGAGGAATAGACGTCGCCGGCGGCAATCTTGAGGCGCAAGTCCTCGGCGATTTCGTCATGTAGCCCCCTCCCCCCCCTTTTCCGGAGAGCTTAATCCCGGGTGTCGTATCATATTTACGTCGGACGAATCCGTGCAGATAACGAGCGCGGAACGACTCTGTAGCGGCGGCGGTGGCGCAGCCCGGGACATTCTAATTTAGAATTAGATTAGCCGAGCTCCGACGGCGCACCATCGGCTGATAATCCATTTTCGCCTTAATCCCATTGGTCTCCTCGCGCCGAAGCCAGAGAGATGCGCTTTCCCTCTCGCTCCCTCTCGGTTCTCTTGCAGTCCCTCTCTTTCGCTCCGAGCTATCTCTCTGCCTTTGTCTTCGCGCTTAAGGTGCGAGAGGAAGAGAGAGAGAGAGAGAGAGGGGGGGGGGCGGCTCGCCGCTTGGAAAAATCTAATTTCTTTAGAGAAAATTACTGGAGAGCTTCGTCTGCATATTTTGTAATTAGGATGTGATTTTCAAGGCGGATGGTATGGTTTTCAAGTGGGTGAAAATTGCTTAATAACCTAAATATGACAAGCTTCATAGATACCCTCTCTCAAACTAATTTAGTCCCGAAATTATTTAACATTATTAATAATGACTGACATTTATTTTTGTTTCAGGTAAGAGATACATCCACTTCCCGAATGAATTCAATTTGAAGGTAAAAATCTCCTTACGTTGATTATCCGTAAAGCGTTCGACCTTCGATAATAGGATTAATTATAAATAATTTTAATCGTCCTTTTTATTTAAAAACAAAAAATAATTACTCGCAAATTGAGAAATAAGTATACTCTATATTTTTCGACCGAGAATGAATTCAGCCATCGATCTTTGGACAAATTTACCCGTCCCATCGGCCCGTCCTTGTTAACCCATCGAGGGCTCGAGCAAGAAGCGTTCGCATTTTCACTTTTTCCTCGGCCGTGTAAACGGCTGGAGAAATAAAGAGGAGCCGAGGGAGACGAGAAGATTGAAATAAAAAGAAAGTAAGCGGAGGGGCACTCCGTGGAAGATGGTGAAAGTATCGCGGCTAAGAAAACAAGAAAATGCCAAAGTTGGATAGCTCAAGTCAATTGGATTGCCACGAAGTTTGCTTTCCCTCGCGGCAAAAGGAAAAAAAAGAGAGAGAGAGAGAGAGCGAGAGAGTCCTGACGCCGAGAAAGAGACCGCGCGCGCGCGGGGTTATATAGCTCGTGTCGCCGTCTGAGTATCCGTTGGAAGAAAACGAGAAATTAACGGCATTAGACGCTACCCCGCAAGAGGGAACTTCAGCTAATGGACAAGCCGAATGCGTTCCGGAACTTTATGTGGGAAAGATGCAATCGCCGAGGTTCGCCGGGGAAAAAAGCGAGTTCCGGGCTCTCTCTCTCTCTCTCTCTTCCTCTTCCCCGCTGGCGAGTTTCTAATCGGATGACTTGTAAATGCGATTACCTGTCTGGCCCTGAAGACTATTCCACTTGACAGAAGTCGAGATTAGCCGTAGTTTTTGCGATGCTTTACCAGAGTTCGCGAGAAATTGAATGAAATTTAAACTGCTTGGCAGAGAACTTGAATGAATACGTAAGCTCATTGTAGAAAGTAGGAGGAGCTTCTTGATGGGTCGGATAGAGCCATTCTAGAATTTTATTCAATATTTTTTATTAAAAACGTAAATTGCCAGGACTTTCTGAAGCAGCGTATTCTTGATTAACGACGCTCAATGCTCCAAACGAGACCTAATTAAATCAATAGTTTCTGTGTGAAGTTTAGCTGAAGTGAAGGAAGTGTATGTTAACGAGGCGAACGTAGCGAGTGTCATCGTAGTTGTTGGCGTTAAAGGGTATAATAATGTTGCACGAACTTTGGAGTAATATTAATGAGCTTAACATAATAGGTGGTATAATTTGCAATTCCACACGAATCCAATTACATACAGATCCTTGACGTGCGTGTGTTTCTAGTTTTCGACAATCCTTTTTAAATAAAATTTAATTAAGTACTCCCGTCTAAATCTGCGTAGGATATCGTTGTTAATTTTTAACTTGATACCAGGCGATTAAATTTCGCCGCTACAGCGTTATATTGTAAAATGAAAAAGCACTCTCAAAAGAGAATCGGGGAGGAAAGCACCATATACAGTTACTGCTCGGCATTATTAATCACGACAAAGTGGAGTGCTTCGATTCGTTCCGCGGTAGCACCTGGCTCCTTTATTCCCGCGCTCAAAACGACTCTCTCTCTCTCTCTCTCTCGTCCGCTGCGAATAGAGAGAAAGACCCGAGAAACATGAAAAATGAAGCCATGCTCTTACTTCTCCTCATAAGGAATATGAACGGTTGCTGCAAACGCAATTCCCTCTCTGTCTCGGACGCAAAGTGAAGTGGCACTATTCATTTTCATCCTCTGCAAGCGACGAGGCCGAGAGAGAGAGAGAGAGAGAGAGAGAAAGCGCGGGGAGAGGAGCGGAACCAGCGGGAGAGGATGAAATCCAATCTGGCGCGTTAATGGATGATCGGTTTCAGAAAGCTCCTTTCCGCGAAATCGATGCCCCTTTTCTTTGCCGGCAACGCCGGGAGAGGCCGCGGCAGCTACTTTCCTCTCCACGACGTGCGAGATTTCGCCGTCGGCGGCCCGGCAGTTCGCCTTTCTGGCGGGGTTACGCTTTGCCCAAGTCTCGGCCGCACAAAGGCGGTCAAAGGGCTTCGAATTTCACAGTGAGTCGAAGCGCCGCGCAGCTGCTATTTCCTCTCCCCCGGAATATTCCGATCTTGCCTTCTCTCCTTCCCCGGGGAGTATCTTGACCTTGCCGATGGCGAGTTTGCGGTTTCTTGCCCCTACTCCCTGCCTAGGCGAGGAGGAAGGTTGGAGTTTAGCATCTATACTCCGACGGAAGCCGAACGACGAATTCCTTTTACAGGTGGAGCGATCGAGCAATTAATTACTTTCTTTGTGAGAGGCGCCGCGCCACCGCGAAGTCGAACGCAATTATCGATACAAAAGGATTCCTCCTCGAGGGCATCGGCAACCGGGGGGGGCTACGGAATAATATTGATTTTCGCGGCCGGCTAAGGAGAAGAAGGTATTCCGGTGATTACTGGCGAGATTAATCCCGCTCGATAGCGGATGGAGGTAATAAACGTCGCCGGGACTTTTGCTCTAATGTTTCGCGAACATTGAAATCGATAATAATGTTCTTCGATCTTTATTGCTGGTATTTCAATTTTTATTAGACAAGTTTTCAATTGGGTTTTAATGAGAGGTTAGGAGAAATTTGTAACAGTATCGGGTAATACATTAAATTTCTTTCAATGTTTTTTAAACCAAATCGCAAAATGCTAGTCTTTTGAGAGTTCTAATTTCTTGATTAAGAAAAAAGAAATTGACTTTAGTTTTTCTGCGATGCTTTTCTAGGAAATTAATTTTATTTACCTTTCTCTCTAAACTTGCAGCACTGAAACATCAAAGCTTCTCAGGTTTTGAAAAGCTTCAATCCCGAATGCGGCCAAAATCCGAGTACAAAATAAACTTAAAAAAAAGGGCACTGAGCAATCCAAAAAATCAAAGAACTCCTGTACATTTGCACTCGGCGCACGATCTTCGCAGCTGCATTCGTTTTCCCGGCTCGAGAGCTCATGGATTTCGCCCCTCTCTCGTTCTCTTTCTCTCTCTCTCTGCTCTTGGGAAGAAAGCGAGGACCAAATTTTCGCCAGAAGAAAAGAAGAACAGCAGCGGCAGCGACGGACGTGTACGCGCTCCAGATCTCCTAAAGACTGACGGCTTTTCTCCCGGCAAGTAGATCGAGGCAGCGTCGAGTCAGACTCTCGAAAGCCCCGCCGCCGTATCTCCTTCATCCTGACCAGATTTTGCAAAGTGAAGGGAGAAAGAGAGCGAGAGATTTGCGAATCAAAGATACGGCGAAAGAGGCAAAGGCGATTTGGCCGAGACTTGGCGGAAAAGTGGCGCGCGGCTCGGAGAAAAAAAAGCTCCGCTTTCGCAGAGAGGGCGGTTTATTTCCTCAAAAATGATAAAGATTCTTTTGCGCCGACTCTTCCGCCCAAGATGCTAATGGATGAAGGTAGATCTGCTTCGGATTTTCCTCCCTCTCTCCAGTTTCTTTTTCGTTTGTTTCTACTTCTTTTAATGTTTTGCACATTAGACGCCGATCTATTTATTGCGAATTACGCGAGTGTATTCGGAAGTTACCAAGGCAGACATCAGAATGATTATTTCTCCTAATCAAAGCTTCACAGTATCGAATTACAGAATTTTTAAATGCGAGAATTTAAATCAGAAGCAATGCAATTGCAACCAAAGCCAGAAACATTATCGCACTAGTTCTCCAACGTCCCTCTTTCCCTCGGAAATTTTCGTACAACTAATTTCGCATTCGCTTTGCTGGTTCGCGTTGTCGCTCGACTAAAAAACGAGGAGAAAGATTTTCGAACAAGCAGGCGGGGAAGCTGTGTTTTTCCTCTTCGAAAGTTAGGCGAAGCGTTTCGGACCGAGAGTGACCCCGACTGTGTTTACCGGGAGCGTTAATTTAACTCGGGCGTCAGTGCGATGGATGGACAATCTGGGCCGGCGGACAAAGCTCGCACTTGGGATGACCGCTGGACTTCGCCTTTAAAGTTTCCTCGGACGAAAAAGCCCTTGAAACCGTTACCTCCTGCCTTTTGCGTCTTAATTATTCCAGGACTCGGCTGTCGGGACTTCTTTGAAAGTTCACGAGCTGAAGAGGATGGCTTCACTGATTGCCGGGCTATTTACCTTTTCGTGGCTGCCGATGCTTTAAAGTGCTGTCATTATTTAGCAACGAGAGAGCGAAATCAGCGATAAAATGTAACCTTGACTGCTGTATAATTCAAAACTTCATTAAACTGCAATGCAAATTAGCATAATTCCTCGGAGTTTTTTTTTTTTTTTTAAACTGCGCAGACTGCAGGAGTCGGGGAAAATTACTTCCGTCGCGCCACCTGTTTCTAGTCGGGATCTTGACCGCCGGGCGAGATATCTGTGACCAGATTGCCAGCACTGCCGTCCGTTCAGGAACTCTGTCTTTTAGCATGCCGGTGTGTACGCCTTTTGGCTCAAATTGCTACCAGCGCATAATCGCTGCTTTGATCGACGTGAGTACCGAGTATCCTGGCTGCCACGAGAGCTTGAATTTTCCCGAAAAACTTGGGCTGATTTGAAGTTTTATTTTTGTTTGCGAGAATTGCTTTCGATGAAATCTGAAATGCGTATTTTCAATCATTTAATTGATGCTATTAATATTCGATAAGTTTAGAAAATGCAGAATTCCAAATTTCAGATAATTTTACATTCCGTACGATTTAACGGTTATCTTTTGATTATGCGAGAAAATTGGGATTTTGCGTTTATTGCTGTTCGCTAAAACCTCAATTTCCTGTTCCCACCTCAGTAAATGAATACACTGGCATACGGGAGCGTCAGCTTTACATAGAATTTGGACCGAATGCGTTTAGTTGAATTTTGGTGTTTCATAAATACTGACATGGGTCAAATAACCGTTAATTTTAGCACTTATAATCGTGCAAACTGCTAAGTAATTTCACCCTAATGCTTCATAATTCTTTTGCAAAATAGAAGTGATAATTCTAAAATCTGTGTAACTGATACCATAAAGCAAAACATAACGTAACGATCTTGGACGTTAAATGTTTTAACATAATAGAAGGTGGAATCGATAAAATCGTTACGAGACTTTACAGGTATTAGGGCTGGCAAAAGGCTGAGCAGCAGCCAGTAAGCGCCGAGAAAAAGAAGACCGAAAGCAGAAAAATCAATAATCCAAACCGCTTTTAATAATCGTCGTTTATCGAAGATGGCGGACAATTCGATTATCCCGGTCGGGCGCCATTTTCTCTTCTCGGCCAGCGGAGAGAGAAAACTCCGGTTGGCCGTGCCTTGAGGTAAACGGGATTACACGGCTCCAAGTGTACGTTAAAGCCGGCGTTAGCACTCCCGTGTTACGCTCATTGATAGCGTTTAATTAGCGCTGCGCGCTGTCGACGCACACACACACACACACACCCGCAGGAGAGGCGCCGTTCGACCGACAAATTTCAGCTAATTTCCACACTCGGGATCCTTCCTTTAATTAGAATCCTGCCCCTGAGATTTCCGCCGCCATGCAGAGAGAGAGAGAGAGAGAGAGAGTTGCCGTCCTCTCTCGCGCGCCCCGCGCACACTTGAATTTTCCCGCTCTTTCGCTCTTTCCACCGTCCTCTTTAGCTATCTGCCGCTTTGTTATTTCCCTCTTATGCTCCATTATTGCATGAGCGATATTATAGGAGCGAGAGGGGTGGGGGGGAGACTCGACGGAAGCGCCGGTCTTTCTCTTTGGGAGCCGCAATTTCACCGTATCGCTCGTTATGCGTACGCGGATGACACTATGTTCGTGGGTAATTGCACGCTGTTTCCTGCCGTCCCCGCGATAAATAGTAATTGTTATTGGGGTATTGATTATTCGAGCGTGAATTTTAATTTTATTTCTTCGCGCACCGCATGGGGTGTGATATTTCGAATTAATACCTCTGAATTATGGTATACCAATGTGCGGTATGTCGCCGCACCTACTCTTATTGCAATTTCAACCCTCCGCTGTATTGCCTTGCATCTCAATTAATGAATTATGACATTTTTTAAAGGCACGCTTTTATACTCGCCAGGCATAAAGTGGGTATACAACGTGATCAAATCTGTCTTTTGTGTTGCTCAATAAGAACTAAAGATCTGATAAATGATCGAGATGCTTTTTAAAAGACCTTTTAATTTAAAATGTATTTAATTTCGTGCTTCCTTAATCAAAGTTGTGCCAAGATGTTCAAATCAAAACTCGAAAAAAAACTAACGAACTTAACTTACTTGACTGAATTACCCAGCTTCCCAGAGTTCAGGAAGCAAAAACTTGCAGAAAACTCGGAAACCTTTCGAAGTCTTGTTTATCCCGCTGCTCTCGGATGACTTGGTCGCGCTTCTCTTTGTTTTCCTTCAATTATCCAATTCCATAACGAGTTCAAGAGCTATGAGGGCAAGTCGGCCAGCTGCTTCCGACCTTCCCTGTGTCTTCCCTTTTTCGTAGCCCAGAGAGCAGGAAGTTTTTCCCGCACTCATTTATGAACTCGGAACTTTTTCCGTACCTGCATTCATCTTCGTAATGGCATCAGCCACTGAAGCTCTCGCTGCGCTTCCTCCTTTCTGACCTTGTCGTCTTTTAAACTACAAAAAAAAAAAAAGAATAGCGCTTGAAAATATTCTTAAGGACGATTTGATCCAGCTTTTCATTTGATGCTTATAGAAGAAATATTAGCATAAATCTCCGTGTAACAATTTTATACGTACAGAATTATATCTTCTTATAACTTGTTGCTTAAGAAAAGTCAATTATTATTTGATTACTTAAAATAATTTTTTGTGCTACTTATCAAAAGGCTAATTAATGTATTTTTAAATTCACAATGATATTAGTACTCCAACGTGTGTTTACCATCGGCGAGAAACAATTTTCCCGTATCCCCGGCAGAAAAATTATAAAAGGGTGGTAGCGTGAAAAAAGAGAGCCGGAAAGAAAAAAAAAACTGGAAAACTCACGCCGGCGCGCATAGCCGTCGAGGCTAAAGCAGGGGTGGAATTCAGTTGAACGCGCGTTGCATTGCGTCGGCGGTTCTTTTGTATGGAAATAAATAAAAGGGGTTCGCTCGCAACGCTCGTCAAAAGGGAAGGAGAGAGTCGGAGGGGAGGCTTGAGGCGCGCTCGCAGAGATGAGCTCGAGATAGAAAGGTAATGGGGAGGGGGGGGGGGCACTGAAACGTTAAAGAAAAAAGGGGCGAAGAAAAAAAAATGATTGATTGTGTTATACGTAGGTTGACTAAATTTAAATTAGCGCGAAAACGTCGCGGAGGTCAAAGGGAGGGGGATTAGAAGCTCGTGTAGCGGCAATTGATTTTTGACTGACAGTATAATCGACCTTGTCCCTTAACTGGATCAGTAAGTTTTTTCTTGTTTCCTTTGACACCGGGTCTCCTTTTTCGATTAGAATATTCTTATTCGTGACTCGTTAGTAGTCTTCTAAAGACTCCGCTGCATAAAGGCGATATATTTGCAGTGAGAGCATCATTGGCTTGAAAGTGCCGCTTCCTGGGGCTGTACTCCTCGCGATAATCGTGAGAGGCTGGACTCTCGATTATGAGGAGCTTGTACTGCAAAGCGCTGCCGGCGGGCCCTGGGTGCACCCCATCGTTTGTTTTTGTCATATTAAGCCTTAAGCACACCTCGAATATTATCTTTGTTCTAATTTTCTTGGGGTTTTTATGCCGAAAGGCTTTTTTCTCCACGAGCCAATAAACTTTATTAATATTGGGGCTTAAAAATCGAGTTGTTTTAATTAATCATTCCTGTTCCTTATAATCATAAAAAATAAAACCACGAAATAACTCCGTCAAGGAGGAGTTTCGACTCGACAGATTGATTCATTAGTCTTGGCGGATTTCGATATTCAATAAAGCTAATAATCTTACATGCACATCGTTCGTGTATTATGAAGCAGCGATTATTGCTTGTTTGTAACCCTTTTATTGAGGTAAAATAAATCATCTAATACAATTTATTGGCGGAATCGGTGAAAATTTTTCAATAAATTTGGCAGAGTATCGAAAGCAAAAGGGGAATAAAGAATAAACATAGGAACGGCAGTGCGTGTTCGCCTCTCTCCTTTTTCGCTCTTTTCCGCCCCCCGTACGCCGTTTATTCGTATACTGTACCCACCATTCGTCTCTATGGTACACGGTAATAATTCACTTCCTACCCATTTTGCTTGCAATAGAACGCCATTTGACAATATATGTAAACGCGCACATACATACCTCTCGATCGATATTTACTGTCTTTCTTTCTTTCTTCCTTTTCCTTTACTTCGATGCGCCTGGCGAAACGCCATCGCGCCGAGAGTCGAGTATTTCGCACCTGTTTTCAAATAGCATTTTAAACTCGATACTTTCAATTTGACATTTGATATACTATTTTTGAATCTGGACTTTGCCAAGCTTTTGATTTCTTCCGAGTGCAATAGTTTTTAATAAAGAATCCAAATTGCTTAAACCTTATCCTAATCCTATCGATATTTATGAAAGTGATCCTAGAAAAATACAAAATAAATCAAAGTTATTAAACTTTGAAAAACTTCATGTTACGCGTCAAAGTAATGAAAATAATTGATACTACTCATATAACATTAAATCTAACAAGATATCTACAATTATTTCTGTGAAATCTAATAGAGTCGATAAATCAGCTTGATTTAATAAAAGCAGCTTTAATGTTTGATTAACCGTGAAATAAGCCGTGTTAAGTTAGTAACCAAAATAGATAATTGTCAGATTTGGTCAGGTTAAAAAAAACATCAATCAAGAGCTAATTCAATCAGCATTATTTACTGGAAAAAGCTTGGTACAAAATTGTCACGAAATTTAAGAAAACAGTTAAATTAATCTCGCGCGAAATTAGCGGCTATTACCAAGCGACGGAGAACAATACCTCAATTAAGTTGATCAAACTTACGGACGAAGAAGCTGGCAAGGAGAAAATGACGAAAGAGGGTAAAAGGATGACAGTAGGAGGGTGGGAAGCAAAGGAAAGTCGTCCAAAGTATCGGAAACTCAAAGAAGAACCGGCGGCTGCTTCCTTCTCTTAAGAGTAAAGCCTTGTTACTTTCGCGCGCGCTCGCGAGTTGCCGATTTAATTACAGAGTCAATTAAACGGTCAATCATTGGAGTAATTCCGGTGTTAAACCAGTGCAGAGGCTTCCACATGCACGTCACCGATTTTCCTTGTATACTTCTTTCTCCGATCCCTTTCGGAGGCGGAAGATTTTCTGCTAATATTTGAGCTTCGGATCTGTTTTATCTCTTTTCGATTGCCCCCGCTGTCTGTGTTTGCAGGAATGGCAACGGAGGGAGAAAGAACAAATTTAGACCTCCAAAAGAAGACGGATGTTTATTATGAAAAAATTCATTTTTTTTTTCATTTAATTTCAGCTAAATCTTTTTATGATTTCTTGATTTACGCAAGAATCTTAACACTTATTTCTATACTATTTTCCCTCGAAAAGGAAAAACAGAATGACAAGAAGTAGTTTCGCGGAGAAGAAGAAGAAGAAGGAAATTTTTCGCGCAGGGAAAAGAAGAGGCAATTCATCCCAAGGGCTCGACACAATCTGAAACGCCGATCGCATCCTTCCCTGGTTTGTTTCTCTCCCGCTAAGAAAACGGAGAAGTAATTACCCGCGGTCGCGCGCGGCACGCGCAAAATGACGGATTTCCAATCCGGGGGCGCAGCTTTTCTCCCCTCGCCCGTTGTTTCCCGGTTGAAAGGGTGAGACTTATTCGAGGCGCGAAAGTGCGCCATTCAAAAATTAACGAGCTCTCTCTCTCTCTCTCTCTCTCTCTCTCCGGTGCACGCGCTCTTCTGAAAAGAAGGCAGGGAGGAATTGGAGACGCCGATGCTTCGCCGTCGTAACTCCGGGGGTTCTCTCGCTTTTTCCCTTGCGCCTCGAGTGCATCCACGCGTGGGGCTCTCTGCGCACACGCGACGGGCATTATGCCGCGCGTAAATGCTCCGCGTATTTTTGCACGGCTGCGTTTTTTTCTTCTCGTCGCGCGCAGCGCAGGGCCGGAGGTACGCGCGGGTTCGCTGTGTGTGCTGGGGATTAATTTTTCGAAGCTTTTTCGAAAGTAGAGTGGTTCGAGAGATTATTGGTGGAACCATCTGGTTATATTGATAGTTGGCTGTTAGGGATTACATATTTTTTTTTACTTGACGAAAATTATCAAAAAGTTGCTGAATGCAGTAATAGGTATTACGAGTATCTAATCAATATCCAATGACCAATACTAATATTTATGTAATTCTTCTATAAATAATTCAAGCACCGTACATAAAACTGAATATCGTGT
>UCOM01002629.1:0-24309 GCA_900474385.1 Ormyrus pomaceus | reverse complement strand
ATTCAATAATTGTGCACATTATTTTAAACAACAAATACGCATAAAAATCTGCTTAATACAAAATATAAAAATCCTTAAGTGTCCATCTACTGGTGCGATCACCCTAGTTTTTTTTTGACGATTTTTTTAAAATAGTCTTTTAGCAAGTTGTTTACTTCCTTCCCGAAACTTGTGTACACAGCAACAGTACCGGAGCCGACAAAATATAATGAATCTCCTTGCGTGCCAGCCTTTACTATGGTGTCGCTCGCTAAATAAATCTCAGATTTGACAAAATTTACCAGCTCTATTATTGCTGGCTGAGGCAAAAACTCAAAAAATTCAACTGTCTTTAATAACCTCATGTAGTTGTGCAAAATAAGTTCCTAAAGCAAATGAAATGATTGACTTAAAAAATGTTTAACGAATCGATGAGCATTAAACGAACATGCATTCGCGTTTAAAAAAGAATTATTAAGCATTCGTGTCTAATAATTCTTGCAGACTTAATTATGCTTAAATTACCTCCCGAAGCGGCTCGGATACTTGGGCAAGTACGCGTTTGTCGCGATTGAAATTTTTCTTGTACCAGTAATTGCAATAAACCAAGAGTCTTTTTTGCGTGACGCTCGGTAGTTCTTTATGTTGCATGTACTCTTGCAACTGCTGCAGCAACCTTAAGCGCTCCTTTTCGGAGGAATGATGGTTCGTAATCAGCTGTAATAACTGAGCTGAAAGAAAGTATTGTTTAATTCGCTGCTTTTAAATAGAAATATTTCTGACTGAAGTAATGAACATTTTTCAGGTTCAAGCGACACGAAACGATTTGATTTCAAGGACCAATACCGCAGTTTTACAAATTCTACAAAGACTGAAACTCTGAGCGAGGTTAATTAATCATAATTAATTGTGTATCCATACTAACCCAATACATAAATAAATCCGAATTTTCCAAAAACAGATAAGACGAAGTTCACTATCATGTCTTCTGCGGTGGAAACATTCAAGTAGTGTGTCGAGCTCACTAAAGACGTCAAAGCTCGATTCATGGATAAAATGTACTTTTTTAGATTCGTATTTCGAGCTGCCATGCTAGTACTCTTTAGCCACGATTTCCTATTGCGAAATTTTTATTGTAATACAAAAAACAAATTCAACAGTTAGATGAATAAAAAAGCAACTAACGAATTACTATCGGCGTCGCTGCTGTACGTTAGAACAAGCATTGGAATGTAATACACAAGACACGTGGCCCAATGTATACTGATAACGACGAGTGTCACCACTTCGAGAAATTTTGCTTTGCGGAATGATATGTGGTAAGACTAAATATCGGTATTAGGATTAGACAAGACTCGAGAATAAAATTTCTACGATTTTGCTTACTTTGTGAAATTGATACAGGTAGATAATGAGGTTTCTCACTCGAAATATTTTTATATAATTGAAGGTCGAACAATACCAGTTGTCGTGTTGTTCGCCTTCGTGAGTTAAATTGTCAATCATTTCGACGGGTAAAGCAGACAAAAGGTCAAAGAAAAAGTATCCTCTTAGGTACTTACTGTAATAATGAGTAATAATTATTCTCTAATATTTATATCTGAAATTAGTCAAATTGTTTTCTTACTTTGCAATTATGTGTGGTTCTAAAGTAACGATTTTCGTACGGTGATCAAAGTGTCCTGTGATAAAAAGGAGCATAACGTCAAAAAGCAAGATGCAGTCAATAATCGCTAGATAAGGAAGGCTTTTACGTGGATTGTGGAACAAAAATGCATTTAAAAAAGGTGTCAGGAACAGTACAATTATTGTAACGATGGTCATCATTAAATCCCAGAAGTTTCTAAAAATTTTTATAATTTTAGTTGTTTCTGTATGAATTTATTTATACAAGACTAAAAGACTGTACCTGAAGGGGCTGAACGGATGAATTATGTAAGGATGATTATGCAAGTGCCTGTTAATTTCATTCCTAATTGCAGTCGAGCTTTTTAGGCAGGTCTGTGCGTAGTGATGAGTAGGGGATAAAATGCGAATTCTTGTAAACCACCGCAAAAATTTAGCATAAAGACTATTCCCTGGTATGTAGAGCTTTACTTCATCTTGCGGAGGTTCTTGTTTACACTCGTGTTTTATTACCGGTTTTGGCTAAAGAAACACGTTTTGTAATAAAAACTTACTTTATCTAATCATAATTAACTAATTACTTGATTGTCGAATGCCGAGTTGGGTACGAGACGCATT
Organism: Ormyrus pomaceus; assembly: GCA_900474385.1. NCBI lineage: Eukaryota > Metazoa > Arthropoda > Insecta > Hymenoptera > Ormyridae > Ormyrus > Ormyrus pomaceus. Next base: position 22,086 of record UCOM01002629.1, on the reverse strand, counting down.
AAATCCATCATTTTTTACTTTATTAGGTTATTGCGTTAGTATGTAAATATACAATGCTTAAAATTTTCGCGCCACTTCCGCCAGCCAATGACAGAGAGTTAAGTCAATACGTCAAAGTCAAAAAAGTTAGGTGAGCCGAATGGAACGACGGGAGATGATCGAATAGTTGATTATTCTCAGATTAGTCCAAATATGGCATTAGGCCGTAAACTTTATCTTTGAATGTAGGCGGCTAGAAAAAACGGAAGTTAGACGATAGTACTCTAAAAGTTAAAATATAATGTTTGAATAAAAAGTTTCCTGAGAAATTCAGGGTTCTTCAACACTAATTAATTAATATTAGAACTGCGTATAGAAAAATGTAAGTTTTGAAATAATATTTCCGGTTAATTTAATTTTGTTAGTACACATGAACTGAATAAAAATATTTGATTTTACTTTGGAGTCCAATTTTAATTGATGACATTGTGTTCTTGTTTAATTATTGTTATTTAGTTTTGTGGCTGTGTGACAGGTGTTTGCAAACAAGTGTTTTGTTACAAAGATTCAAATTCACTCTAATATTTTTAGGTATTCCATAAAGCTACTTCCACTTTTCTTCTTCGTATCATTGGCCTGGGCTGAAGATTATTATGCACTTTTAGGTGTAGATAAAACAGCTGATCAAAGAGATATTCGAAAAGCTTTTAAGAAACTTGCGATTACAGAACATCCAGATAAAAAAACTGTAAGAAATTTCTTTTACATTTAAATTATAATTTCTGTTGATTATTAATTAATAAATTATTTTAATAAAGGATGATCCAGAAGCTCATGCAAATTTTGTAAAATTAACAACTGCTTACGAAGTATTAAAGGATCCAGATTCAAGAAAAAAATATGATTTGTATGGAGAAGAAGGTCTGGACGATTCCAAAAGAAGCAGTGGATCATATCACTCGTATTATTATTATCAACATAATTTTGGAATCTATGATGATGACCCTCAAATTGTAACATTAAATAAACATGATTACTGTAAGTTCCTCAAAAGCAATTTATTGAAAAGTGGTTTTTATAAATATTTTTTATAATTATTCAAATGCCTTTTCAGTTGAAAGTGTACAAGATTCAGAAAGAATGTGGTTTGTTAATTTTTATTCTCCACAATGTAGTCACTGTCACCATTTAGCTCCAGAATGGAGGAAAGTAGCCAAAGATCTTGAAGGAGTGATCAGAATTGGTGCTGTTAACTGCGAAGATGATTGGCACCTATGCTCTCAAGTTGGAATCAAATCTTATCCAACATTATTGTATTATGCACCAGTAAATATAGTTTATTTATAAATTTTGTTATCACATACAAAAACAGTTACTGATTTTTAATTTATATTTGTAGAATTCTAAACAAGGAACCAAATACGTTGGTGAAAAGTCTTATAATGCCATTGTGCGATTTGCTTTGGATAAACTGGATGTAGACTTACGTGAAATTAGCAAATCAGTTTGGCATCTTCTAATGAGTGGAAATGATAAAATTGAAAAGCCAACTTTAATATTTGTCTGTGGTGGAAATCGCTATTGTTTCAATGCAGATGAAAGATTAAGAATAGCTGCTACTTTTGTAAGCCTTTTTAATTTAACTTTACTTTCATGAATTTTTTTAATAGAAACATAATACTATAATGACTTTGAAATTAATTCAGGATGGGATTGTTGATGTTAGGATATATAATTGCGATAGTGATAATTGTGGTAAACTTCCGAAAGCAGCAGGTATTGTGTTTTTACCAGCTAGCAGTGATTCTAAAGATTTTAAACCAGTGTTCTTTGAAGATATCTTGGAAGTGCAAGATCTAGTCAAAACCATTTTAGAGCAATTGCCTGAACCACAAGATATAAGTGAAGATGCATTTAATGTAAATTAATAGTTTATTAAAAATTGAAAAATAATTGATTTGAACATAATTTTCATGTTTAATATGTTAAACAGGATATTTTAGATCAACTTTCAAAGAAATCTACTGATGAGTGGCTGCTCTGTTTCTATATTGGTCATGCTACAGAGTTTGATATTTTATTAAAACAATTACCTAGTGTATTAAAAGACGTCAATTTAGGTGAGATAATGTTATTAAGGTTCATTAAAAAAATTATGTAAAATGTTATTAATATTAAAAAAAAATGTTATTAATATACCTAGCTAAAATTAACTGCGGCCGATACTCAACATTATGTAAAAATTTACATGTCAATCATTATCCTGCTTGGGGTGTGCTAAAACCTGGTGGAGCATTTGAACTAAGTCATGGAAAAAATAAAATGAACGATATAGCAAATTTTGCCAAAAACAGTTTAAAGGCCAAAAATGTTTTTGCTCTTTCCGCTCAACAAGTACATTCTATACTAAAAGGAGAAACTGGTAAATTTAAACTTAAATCATATGAGATCATTCAATCAAACGTAAAAGAATTTATGTAATAAACTTTTTTTTAGATGAAGCTTGGTTTTTGGATTGGTACGCTCCGTGGTGTCCCCCTTGCATACAATTCCTTCCAGAAGTACGCAAAGCTTCGTTACAATTCGATTCTTCCGTAATACATTTTGGGACTGTTGATTGTACAATTCATTCTGGCATATGCTCGGAGTATAACGTTCGATCCTACCCCACAGCTATGCTTGTAAACGGCAGTAACACGGTTTATTTTAAAAATAATAAAAGGACTGCGCGTCACATTGTAGATTTTATAAATGAAGTCATGACGCCAACGGGTACTTAAACAAAAACTTAAAAACATAAAATGTATTTCCTATTTTTAACGTAAAACTAATTTTTTCACAGTAATGCATCTTACATCGGAAAACTTTAATCGAAGACTTGGTAAAAAAAGAGGCAAGCACTTATGGGTAGTGGATTATTTTGCACCTTGGTGTGGACCATGCCAGCAATTGGCTCCAGAGTGGACTGAAGTTGCAAAAATATTCAAACCTCTTTCATTTGTTAAAATTGCTAGTATTGATTGTGAAGTAGAAAAAATGATATGTGAACAACAATCTGTTAGGAGTTATCCCACAATTAGACTTTATCCTCTTGGCAGTGAAGGCCTAAATTCAGTTGCGTAAGTAATATACTTTTTAGAATAAAGAAAGTACTATTGCTTTAGTTACAATAATTTAATATTACATTTCAGATTATACAATGGTCAAAGAGATTCTCTTTCAATGACCAGATGGATCCTGCACTTTTTACCAGTGAAAGTACAAGATCTTAGTTATCATAATTATCAAAATACAATATTAAAGACTGATGATGCGGTATTAGTTGACTATTTTTCGCCATGGTGCGGACATTGCGTAGTTTTGGAGCCTCAGTTCGCTGTAGCTGCTCAAGTAAGTTTATATATTTTTAAGATTAATTATACTTAACTTATTATGTATTTATTTGAAACCTAATTTAAAATATTCACTATATTTCAGTTGCTGGAGGGAAAAGTCAAGTTTGTAAGAGTGAATTGTGACAATTATCGTTCTATATGTAGCGAGGCAAATATTTTCTCCTATCCGACCCTCAGACTGCATTGGCTGCAAGAACATCGTACGAGTTTAGAATCAGGAGTCAAATTACAAAGCAGCACAGCCGAAACTATCAAAGATGAAGTTCTTTCATTACTGAAACAAAGGAAACAGGGGCACGATGAATTTTAATGACAAAGTATTTTAGGTGCCTTCAATGTTTTTCGTTGACCAATACGTTGGAAGTGGATCTGCAGTGACGCCGGCCAAAGTAGAGTAGGGAATGCCAATGTCATACATTATTAAACTAACTTCTATTTTTTTGAATAATTTTTGGATAATTTTTTAATCCAAAAACAAGTGCAAGTTTATTGCGTTAGAAAGGCATAACTTCCTATTTAGGATTGCTGCCTAATTAGAGTATGCATTTGGAATTTTCGCTCGAGATTTGTTGAGTAACTCAAATGTGATATGTGAAAGAATCTCCGAACGTTTTAGTAGGAGTTTTCACTTATTTTCTCTATAATTATTCAAACTTTCATATATTTTAATTATTAAGATATACTATTATTAACTATATCGATTTTAAAAGGCACCGTCAATGAACTAAATGGGTAATTTTGTAATATTTTTTCAGACAAACATTCCTCAATAATTTTTTCTATATTATTTAGATTCTTTTACAAGTGCTCCTAGAATCTCAGATTTATACATTCTTCGTCGTCCAAAATTATACACGTATATTTATCGATCAATGTTTTGTAACAAAACTCTCGACTCAATAACAAACAAAGATAATAAAAAAAGTGTGCAAATCGATGCAGAACCATGGACAATAGTATCTCTCACCCTGATCTTCTTCCTCTCGGCTGTGATTGCGCGAGCCGTGACGTCAGCAGTCGCCGCGTTCCACAATGGAAATTACGGGTTCCTCTCGCGGTAATGTAACGCGCTCAGTCAGCCGAGGATGCAGCCGCACCGCCGGGAAATTGAGAGCGTTCGCGTCGATTTCGTTCCAAGACGGTATAATTATTTCTTTCCCCGAGAGCCGCGAGAGAGCTGCCGATCTCGCGTCGTGCTCTCGCGCAAATTGGATTCCCGTTAGAGATCGACGGACAGTCTTGTCGGCTACCGTGTTACTCACTTTTTATTGGCGTAGCTACCTCTCTTTTGACATTTTTTAATATTCGAACAAACATTTATTATAATTGCGTTCGCAGAATCGAGTATTTGGATTTGGCGCAAGATATTTTATTTTACGATGAGAAAGCATTTTACTTAAATCAAACAGCATTTCCTTCAATTAAGTTACTCTTCATTATAAAGTCTTTTGAGTAAATTTTCTTAAATGCATGAATCTTCTAATAAAAAATAAATGCCCCGTTTTGTAGCAGACGTTTGTTTCACTGCTGCCGACTGTTATTAAGTTGTAAAATAAAATGGTTTCTACTGAATTCAAATAACTAGTTTTTATAAGTATAGAAAGTATTTCATTCTCTGCTACAAAGTTTCTCAACTTCTGAAAAACTGAAACATGATTCAATGAAAAATAGTACATCGTAGAATCTTTTTTAATTTTTTAAATTTCGTTACAAAAAAACTCTCGGTGCCCAACCACGTAACAGGCTGCAAATTCCTCTTAACCGCAGCCCGTCAGACTTCTTCATCATCGCCGCCCAGACTGCACGAAATCCGGCCAGTCACACATTTCCCGAAAAGAAAAAACTTCCCAGCTTAAGACATCACCGTGACGCTTCCTCAAAAAGCCGCGTCCCACGCCTGAATAGCCGTCGATGAGCGCGCGCGGGTGAAAAACGGAGCGACCCCCGGCGCGGTATTTATCCTCTCCGCGGCGGTGCCGCGAGCAGCTTGCGGGGGCAGGTATATGTGCGCCGTTAGCCGCGGGGGCCCATTCAGGCGCCCGCACAAAACAGCATCTAGGCCGGAGTCTACCTGCGCGACGCGCTGCTCTACATCTGCAGACTGCCATTGTGTTCGCCGTGGAGGTTTCGTCCGCGTCGGGAAACCTCCTGCGGGAGCTCCGTTTCGGCGTGAAATATATCGCGGCGTTTTGGCTGATCGGAGTCTGGGAAAATGTTGCCTTGGCTTTTGCGACCGGTTTTTCGGTTTAAAAATTTTGGCTCTTATTTTTAGTCGCGGGCTTGCGAAATTTTCGGAAGTTTAAATTTATTGCCCGTCGCGGGTCAGGATCGTAAAATTGCTGAGATATTGGAAAAAGCGATAGGCGTTCGAGCGTTCATTTTTGCAGTTATTATAATTTATTCGCAGCTTAATTAAGATAAGTTGGAATCATTTTCTATATAGATTGACTTTTTCCGCGGAAAAAGAATGGATATCTAAATTGCTACCATTATTCAAATAAATCAGTTTTATGGTATAAAGTTTTGCAGAAGAATGGTCAAATCGTGGAATAAGGATCGTTCGATCAACAATCTTTTACCGTTAAGATATTAAATATAATTTCGATACAATTCCACGCCGCAATCAAGTAATCAATAAAAATTTTATACCGTCTTAGAAACAGGTTTAACGCAGTTCACCGCTCTTTTTGCGCTTTAAAAATTTTCGTTTTTATCAACATTCCCTCAAAACTTTATCGAGCATAAATGCCAATAACTCAGCGTACAAGTTTGCATAATACTCAAAAACGAAAACTCCATTAAAAGCGTGAAAAATATCCTTTCTAAAAAAAAAAACGAGACTTGACACGGTAGGTAAATACTCGAGAATGAGATGCCACCTCTGACAAATGCCAGCGGCCCGTTCGCGCGGCATTCTCGAAGCAACACCCAGTATGCAGCAGCGGCAGACAGGGGCATATCTCCGTCTCCTTCTCTCGGTCTCGACAACTCCTCCGCGCGAGTCTGCTAAGCTGCTCCGCCGCGACCGCCTGGCGCGTTCCTTTCTCTCTCTCTCTCTCTCTCTCTCCCTCCGTCTCCTTTTTCTGCTCTCTCACCTGGCAACTCCTATACCTCCGCCATTTTGGCCTCCTTAAGTTCCCGATCTTCCCGGCATTCCAGCTCTCGGGTGAGCCCTCCGAGCCCTCTGCTCCTCAGTTTTCCGGAAATAGTCTCTCGTCCACCGGCGGCGCAGCGGCGCGCGGAAGAGAAGCAGCAGCAGCAGCAGCGAAAGAGACGGGAGGGAGAAGCGCGCGGCGGAGGAGGAAAATCGGCCGCGCTCGCGGAAAGCCCCGTTACGCTTCAGTCGAGAGGCGGACGCGACGGGGAACGACGACGCTGCCGCTGCCGCTGCTGCTCCGCGCGAGTGTCTTTCGGACGCGGACGATCATGAGCGGATGCGCAATACCGGCCGAGCTGATCATTTGACTCCCGAGTCTGTGTCCTGTGCGGTCAGTTCAGTGCGCGCCGAGGGTTTATGCTGCCGAGGAGGAGGGAAGATTATGGGGTCTGGCAGACGCGAGGATCGTTAGCGTGTCCTGGAACTGTGCTCGTCGAACGGTGAGTAGGGCGGCGCGGGCCAACGATATATACGTATACCTGTACCGTTAGTATACGCCGATTTCGTGTGTGGACACCGTTCGAGGAATTTTAAGCGGTTTTTAATTCCGCTAAGAGGCGCGCGGACGGTCTTTGTTGCTCGAAGGAGGACGGCGATTGTTTTGGAATAATTACAATGGGCGCGTAACGTGAGAAGGAGAGAAGGTAAGAGGAATGCAGGTTTGCGGGAGTTGCCGCGGCAATTGTTCATTACGGCTGTTCGGGGTCATACGGGGGCGGATGAAAGTGCGAATGAAAAAGGCAGCCGATTGAATAAGAGTTGCGAGAACGCTCGCGTTTCCAACCGGGGAGAAAGTGTAAATGTTTATGATAACAAAAACATTGATTCCTTATCTCTGCGGTTATTATACACAATGGGCAATAATTGCGCCGCTTCGATTTTACTGCCGCGGCTCTCGGTTCGGTTATTATCTTTGAGTTTCTATAAATATTCGCCGCTGAACTTTACTCTTTTGTCGTTTGTACGAATCTTTTATGCTTCATTACACCGAGTGTAATTACTGAACGTCTTTTTTTTCTAGACTTACTAAGCGCAGCTAACAGCGTACAAAATTATCTATTTCGCCACGTTTAGATTAGATAAAATCGGAAAAAGTCGCGTATGTACTCTCGCTCCTAATTTATACTTTCCTCGCAAGAAAGCAAGCTAAAACCATCGAAAATCCCGGGGCCTCCTAATTATCCGGCTTGACGCACAATTCACCGTCGGCGCTCCGTTTTTCTCAAGTTAAGAGCCCCGTGCCAAATCCGGGCAACAATAGGCGCATTTAAATATCCTAGAAAGTCGCACAAGACAATCGATGAAGGCGCGCTTTTATACACATATCGTATACACGCGCGCGAGAGTGTAGGTGCGTTCTAAAATCCGTTCGTGCACGCGTGCACGCGTCTCGACTTTCAGACAAAAGGAGGCGCTCGAAAGCTGGCAGCAGAGGAGCGGATCCACGACTGTTAAGCGGCGCAGAAAAATGGGCTCGAAGGTCGAGTACGTCGAGTCGTCGCACATGTACGCGACGAACTACATCAGGAACTCGAAGGCGATCGGGGTGCTGTGGGGCATCTTCACCATATGCTACGCGATCATCGGCGTCGTCGCCTTCATCACGCCCGAGTGGCTCGGGGACCTCGAGCACGAGAACCCGGGCAGGTTCGGGCTATGGATGAGGTGTAGCTTCGGGGGAACCGGTGAGTTTGCGCGTGAATGATTTATGAGCGGGACTCGTGTATGTCGATTGGAATATGAGATTTCGAGCGGCGGAAGCTATTTTGACGGAGTCAACTTTGATTGAATGCTGAGCGTTTTAAGGCTCGCCGAGGTCGATCTGATAATTTCTATATCCATATTCTACGGTGTCACTTGTATAATTTTACATTTTATTATTTTAAGCCATAGATCCCAAATATTAGTGAAATTGAGATTTTATATTTTGTTTAAAGATACTTCGTAAAACTTTGCAGTACATTTTCTGTTTGGACAAATTGAGCTCCTTGAGTTTTCCATTTATGTTTCAGCTCGATGCGAAACCCTAATTCAAAAGTATATGAATGTTTTCCTTTGTCCGATCGGAATTCAGTGTAACACGTGGCGGTATTTTTTTTTTTTTTTTTCAAACGTCCCGTTCAAAAGTCTAAGAGAAGCCCTGTTTTCTGAGACAACAAACTCGCTGCTTCGAGCTGGGAGGCGTCTGGAAAATAAAAGTGATTTCTTTCTCTCCACTTTGGCTGCAGCATTAATAGAACGAAAAGGACTCTCTCGTAAATTCTTTGAAGCAGAAAAGCTAAATTCCCCAGTGAAATTTCGAATTTACGCGGCTTTATAATTAGAAGTATGCTAAAAGCTTTACGTTGTGCAGCTGAGTGCAGTCGCTGGAAGCATTTTCTATTCTGTAATAATTTATTTATACTCAATATAATTTTGATGCAGCCAAAACACTTTTACAGCGTTTACAAAATCTTTTTACTGGGTAATAAAAATAATCGCTTTCAACTGTAAAATCGAACTTTCCTGTAAATTATTTAATGATTAAATTCCATTGTTCAGATCGGCCACTCGATGCTTTATCGCGATACTTGATTCATCGCTTAAAACGCGTCGCTTACGTAAAAACAAAAATATCCCTCGAAGAAGCTCGAATCGCGAAGCGCCAATCGTCGAGCCTCCCGATCTGACGAAGCCTTTCCTCTGCAACAGGAGAACTGGTCGAGGAATGCGTCGGCCGCCTGGACGACCTGTCATCGATCGCGAACGTGCCATTCCGAGCGAGCACGATCCTGGTGGCGATCGCGGTGGCGATCGCGCTGCTCTCGATCTGCGCCATGCTGCTCTTCTTCTTCTGCCAGAGCACCACCGTCTTCTACGTCTGCGGATGGATGCAGGTGGTTTCCGGTAAGTTTTCGCCGGCTCCGGATTGATAATTGCGCGGTTGCGAGCCGAGCAGCGAAGAAAGTCGTGCCCGGCCGGGAGCGCTCGGGTTCACTTTTGCCGATCGGATTTATTGTTTTCGCCGCTGGTGCGTGAAACGCGCGGCGGAAGTTTTTGCCGCGAGCGGGCTCGATGGGAGGTAGTTATCTTGCGCGCGAGCTTTATTCTTTATGTAAGGCAGGATAAACAGTAAGTTGGAATATGCATTAGGCGTTTTCTTGGCAAACACGAGGAGTGTTGTGTTTCTCAGCGCCTTAAATGATGCATGAAGGAGGTGTATTGTGGTGATTAATCGGTCGGCGGTTTATAAACTGGAAACAATGGGAGTGTTGGGAACTTAATAAAGATGAAGTTTAGAACGAACCGCCTAAGTCTTTGCGAAGCTCTTTTGATATTCCTCCGCTGTTATCGATGAAATTCCTTTTTCATGTTATTTTATCGTAAGAAAATTAAATCTTTGTAAAATGCAGTATATTAGTCTGTATCTTTTATCTAATTTAAAAGTATGAAAATTGCTCATTCTCCGATGAAATACGTCGAATACCTCAAATTGAATGCGAAATTATGAAATAACATATCAAATATGCCGTCTGAATGATTATTAAATGTTTAAACTTGCCGCGAGAAGCCTCGAGAAAAAGAGTAATTGTACAATTATTCGCATTAAAATTCACAGACTGCGTGATTTTTCAATTTTTAAGGCCGCGGAGAAACCGTCCACATTTCGTTTTTCAATCGATCCGCGTCACACCTTTGCGAGCGCGAAACTTTACCCGGTAGCCGTAAAAGAAGACATTTCGCCGATAAAAAGAAAAAGGCAACAAAACTTTTATTCCTTTTCGATCCGCGAGGCATCTGCCGCTCGACGAGGAGAAACCCGCGCAAAAGCCCGTAAAACCGCCTAGAAAGCCGCGCGCACCGCATCAAACTCCCGTCTGCAACCAAATCGACTCGCCGCGCGGCCGTAACGATAACGATATGCAAAAATTCGCGAGGCGTCGCGAGCGCGAAAGTGAGTTTTTCCCTCGGCATTGGAAAGTCCTCTCTTTCTCTCTCTCTCTCTCGGATCGTCCAATTATCGGTGGGTTCCGTAATACCGGCCCGACTCGCAAATCACTGCGACGCTTTGCGCTACGAGGCGGACGGAACTTGCGAAAGTCGCGCGCGGCGAGCTCGGCGATCCTTGCGTTATTATGCATTTAACGAGCGGATTCGCGCCGGATTTTTTGAAAGATCGGCGGGGGGGGCTTAATTATTGTCGAGTCGGATGCACAAGGAAAGCCGCGCGCGACCTTACCATTAAGGCCGACGGTTGTGGAAGAGCCGAGGCGGTTTATGTAAGGGAAAAATCGTCGCTCGCGGCGGGGATATACGAACGGGGGAAATATGACGATTGAGGATGGTAATTATGCGTGTATAAAGGCGGAATGGGCATTTGTGCGCGCGATTGCGGTAGTCGAGTTTTTACTCGAGAGGCTAAGCGGAGACGCTTGTGGCAATAAAATTTCGAGACGCGAAGTGTCGTTGCTATTTAATTTGTTGCTGCAACGAGGTTTTTCGTCAGCCGAAGAATGTTCTTTGTCTGCCCCGTCTTCTTTATAGTTTTGAAAGTTTTGGCTGAATTAAAAAAGATAAAATCATGCCATTTGCCGTAAATGGGATTGCTCGTCGTAAAGAATTTTAATTACTTTGTCCATCATTGGGAAAATGATAGAATTTTTTTAATCAGTTGAAAATTATTCTTGATTTTGATTTATTATTACCTCACCATCGAGTGTTTTTTTATCTAAATCCTTGCCTCAGAAGTTCATTAAATCGTTAAATAATAAATCAGAAACGCTCGAACGAAAAAAAAAAAAAAAAAAAAGACGCAGGAAAACTCGATTCACGCGACGGCAGTCAGGATTTTCCGCGTCAATCCGAGGAGCGTTTGCATTGCTAATAAACGCTTCGACTCGATAGCTCATTTCGCGTCCATCACCGGTCGCGAACAACAAACCCGGACGTTCCCTCCGCAGGCACGCACAATAATTACAATGTTCGACACACTTCGCCGTCGCCGCGCCACTTAGCCGGCCATTGAGCTTTTTCTACCGCGCGTTCCGGCCGTTTATTTTCGAAAATTAATAACGAAAATTAATGAGTTGGACGGCGTCGTAATTGCGAGAGAGGGTAACACGTGTAGTTTTGTTTTCGAGCGTCGTTATATAAAAGCCGGCTAGAAAGTCGATTGCAATTTCCCAATGCAAAGGTACGGCGGTCGAACGCAAAAAGACGAATAAGCCACTTAAGCTTCGACATCCACATATTCGACTCGCGCAATATCGGCGACGTTTGGCAACGGCGACTGCGCCGCCGCCGCCTTTGTTGCGGCGCGAAAAAGGGCACGAGTCGGGCAATTAGCAGGTTGTACGCACGCGGCTCTCTGAAAAAGGAAGCGCGGCGCGCGCGCGGGAAGTCGATTGTTACGCGCTCGACGTATATATAATCCGCTCTAAGCTTCCCAACGCGAGGAGGATAAAAAGTGGTCGTCGGGATAAGGGGGAAGGATGTAACGAACCAATTAACGGCTGATTTCTTGCCGGGATGAAATGCAACGAGGCGGAGGCCGATTGCGGCCTGTTTGTCTTCGGGGCTTTGCTTTATTGTATAAGGTGACTGCCGATTGTTAGCGGGATATTTCGGTTGGGGTGTACGGTTTTTCGAATTGTTGTGGTTTCGGTGGCTGGAATTATGAAATTTTCCAGCAATTTTGTAACTTATGCTTAAGGTTATTTTTCAATTGGGATAAAATGCGTATTTACAATTTTTAGATATATATCTAATAACAGGTTTATGAAAATTCTCTTGGTTTTCTGAGTAATCCAATCAGAATATTAATTAGCTTTTCTATTAGCATGATATAGCTGTTTATTATTTTGTATTCAGCAATAGTGGCCATGGTATGATGTTATACAATAGAACATTTGCGTTTAGTGCTCGTCTTTTAATTAAATGAATATATCTACGCCTATTAGTCTTTTTTAGATATAATAATTTAATTTGAATTCTATACCGTTGTCCTCAAAATTATACTAAATAATTTGATTTCTAATCACTTTACAGGTGAATTAAATCATCAAAATATCGTAATTCGCCTAGACTACCGGAAATAGCACGAATTTCTAAACCGAATCCAAGCCGCAGACATCGAACCAAACAGAGCCGCCGCAAAGCGCGAACAGGCATCGGTGCACTTGATCCCGGCGCCCAATAAAGCGTATCGCCGCGTACATACACGCGCTCGCACACGCGTCTAAAGCACATATAAAGGATGCTCGGCGCGCGAGTAAACACCGTTCCCCGGGACAGAAATGCGGAATGAACCGTTACGAGGACGTCGCCGAGGCATCGGTCGCTCGACGCGCAGACTCGCGAGCGAGTCTCGTTTCCTCGGGGGAGACGTTATTAATACCACGCGCGCCGCTCTCTTTCCCGCTTTTCGCACACTCCTCGGACGTTTATCGCGCGATTAGGTTACAAGGGGAGGAGAGAGGCTGCTTCGGAGCAAGTCGTTGGCATGGAGTTTATGTAATGGACGTGGATGGCGCTAGATTTTTTCGGGCTCTTTTTTTTTCGGCTGGACGATTTTAACCGTTCGTTCGAGTATTACGTGGAACTGAGAGAATGTTGTTTGAATAGGACGGTCGGTGACGGTTGGCAATTATTTTTACGCATGAATTTTTTTCGCGACACAGAAAGAGGAATAAATAGAGCTTGTCCGTAAAAACAGATTTTACGCGAGAAGGACTAATTAGAATGCTTCTTTCTGTACTCGTAACCTACCAGCGTTAAAAATTTTTTCAACAGTTTTAAAAAATAGTACTCTATAATCAATATAATCCAGATGATTAGCGCAGTAATTAACGATCAGTATAAAAAACCAACTTTAAAAAATTATAATAAGTTAACGTTTATTGAACGCAACTTGATATCTCCCAGATAAATCGATACTAAATACACCAAGTGCAGTTATATCCTTTGTAACCGAAGATTTCACAACTAAAGAAAATCCACTTTTCCCCAGCGCCAAAGGCCGCGATCTGTATCGCTTACAAAAGCAAACGAAATTCCCGGAGCGCGCTGCAGTTGAATCCACAGCGAGGCAATCAATCTGGCCGCGCAAAGAAAGCCAGCGGGTCAGAGAGAGAGAGAAAAAAAACGGTATTAGCGCGCGAACAATCGGCGCGCTCTTAGCCTCGGCCCTCCCCCCGTATAATGCCTTTAGTTCCGCTAAACATTCTCCGAACGCTCCATTAAAGCATAATTCGCGCATTGCGCAAGACTGTACCCGGCAGCTCTAATTATCTCCGCGCGGCGATCGACGACCGGGGTTATTCAACGGGGTTTCCAGCTCCTCGCCATTGTCGTATCTCGCTTGCATTTCGGCAAAATCTAATTTCAGCGCTGATTCACCCGTCGCAACTCTCTGCTCTCTGCTCTCTGCCGCGGCTTTTTGTCCGATACTGCACCGAGAGAGTGAAAGTCCGGCCGCCGGCGACGGCCGGGCTTTAAAATATCGCGCCCCCGGCTTGTATTGTGCTCTCCGCTCGGCTGCGATCGAGCGCGGAGAGAAAATTGCGGCTAAGATTCCTGGAAAGGCCGTCTTTCCTTATGCGCGCGCATGGGAAATGAGCTTTCCGCGCGGCGACGCCGCCCGCGGTAATGCCTGCTGTTTAAGAAAAAAAAAAAAAAAATTGCCGTTCGAGTCGCTCTCGAGAGACGGACGAGACTTTTGCGGCTCAAGGAGGCGGTTACGGTGTATGCTTTATTGTTTGAGAAATCATGCAAATTGCAGGCGGACGGGGCGGACTTTTTCCGCGAGTCCCTCCTGGAAATTGGAGCGATTTTAAGAGATTTTTAGGCTTGTTAGCGTATCGTAAAAATTCATAACGTATTTTTTTTTTAGTGCGCCGGGAATTCGGAAGCGTAATCTCGTCTGTCAGAGAGAAACTCTTGTTCTACGAGAGCTGCTTTTTTATCGATTTACTGTTCATGCATGATCTACATTATAAAATAATTAGCCGCTGATCGTGATGAGGTTGGGTTATGGTTAAGTTTAGAAATCGGATTTTTAAAAATTACGTCAGATCTTTGCAAGCAGCTTTAGAGAAAATGCACGTTTTTTCTGCCAAGTTTTTTATGATGCGCACATAATTATAGATAAAAGCATAAAACTTATAAGATATAGTTTTAAAATGTTTATGCCAGAAGGGGCCATACTTTTTTTTATGATGGGTTACGCAGCACTTTAACAACTTTTTTATGACTTTATAATAAGACACCATTCATATTTATACTCCTACATGCATCAAGTCCAACATTTAACTTTCTCCAGAAAAAAAGACCCCTCAGTCATGAATTTAAAAGCGTTCGTCGTTTTTAAATTCATTCCTAAGCATCTCGGGAGCGCTCGCGAACTGCTCTTAAAAAATCGTAACAAAGCCATAAAGAGCCTTCGGCACGCGCCGAGGGATATATATATCAGCGCGCGCGGCGTTTGGGCGCGCAATATACATATAACCCGCGGTGGTAGTTGCGTTTATACACACAAAGTAAACGCCGGTTACAGTTAGAAAAGTATTAACGCTTTACCGGTACCTTTCACTGCCGACCTCGCCTAAATACCTTCGACTATGAAACGCACTCGGCGCTCCGAGCCGCGATGCTCGCCGCGACTTCCTTATGTGGCCTTTCTTTCCTCTCCCGCCCCTCGGACACTTCGTGAAAAACAAGATGTTTATAACAGGTGGGCGTTTTTTTTCTGCTTTCTTTTACAGCCGTTTGCATGGCCGTCGGAGTCTGCGTCTATCCGCTCGGCTGGGATTCGCCGCTGATTCGCGCGGTGTGCGGAGCCGCCGCTTCCAGGTAATTATGCAGCCGTAATTTTCTGTCCGAGGCTCGAAAATGTTTAAACTTCGGGCTTGAGGCCGGAATTTTCAAGGGGGTTTTGTAACGAGTTGGGGAAGTGCGGTTGTAAAGTTGTAACGTATTTGTGCGTGGTTTAAAGCTAGGATAATTAATTTTGCACTTACTTTATGTTTTAAACTGGTTATTGTTCATTGTACGTTCTTACCTGTTACGGTCCGTGAATAGGTTAATGGGAGCAATGTTAAGTGTAAGGAATAAGAGTAAAAATGAATCAACTTGTAATTATGATTTATCGAGGACGTGCTTAGATCAATTGATTAAAACTTTCTTATGAAATACTGTTATAACATATTACGCGTAAAAGTATAAAATTGCACAACATAAACAAAGATATATTTTTGTATGTATCTAAAATATTAATTACTAATAAAGTCTCTAAAAAGATGTGATCAATGTTTAATGGATTTTTTTTATATGAGTACAGTGAAAAAATAAGTCGAAGAACGTTGAAAAATAAAAGAGAAAGTTAAAGTCGTCTTTCGGGCTGCAAAAAATAAAAAAGAAATAAATGAAAAATCGGTGAAAGGATCCATCAAAATTAACAGGTCCTAATAAAGTACAAGATGATTTCCTTTCACGCGTTGTTAACAAATGAAAGAACTTGACTTTTCATGCTTAAGTTATGCCCAGTCACTATTTTGCGCTCTTGGGTTTTACTCTAATTGATTAATTTTACAATTTAATCTCAAACAATTTTTATCTTATCAGATTTGTTCATCAATCAAAAGGAATGGGATTTTAATCCTTGGGTCGTGCTTTCACCACTCTAAAAAAAATTTATCAAAACAATTTATCACCTTCCCAGAATTCGACGTAAATTCAACGAAAACATTCGAAACCCCTTCAAAACAGCTTTGTCAATCCACCCTTCGATCCACCTTCTCGATCTCCCCCCCTAACTAAAATCCGATTTTCAGGTACAATCCAGGCGCGTGCGCCGTGCGGTGGGCCATTCCATTAGCGGCAATCGCGGCGGCCGACGCGGCAACCTTGGCGGCGCTCGCTTTCATTTTGGCATCCCGGCACGTGCGACTGCAGCCGGAGCCGTTCAACAACGGCTCGCTCTACAAAGGTAATATACGCACGCGGCCAAGAGACAAAACTATTATCGGTCCTCGCTAATTTACGAGCCTTCGCGGACGTTAACGATAAACGCGCGCCGTGTTCGCGCGATTGTTTCCCGAGAGGGCTGATTGAGTCGTAGAATGCCAAGTGGCTCGTAAATATAATGGCTCGTGTCTTATTGCGGCAGAGCGAATCAGTCTCGCCGGCAGCGACGGTCGCGGTTTCCAAAACTTTTATTTCGGATTGTATTGACAATTTAACGGCGTTAGTCGGACGAAATCGCGAGGTTTGGAGAGTCGAGCCGCTGTACGATTTCTATGGCGGTTCTTCTTCTTCGCGCCGCTTCGATCCTCCTGGTTTTTGTTCACTTTCACGGGGCCCCAACAAACAACGCCGGCCGCTTCGAATGATCGCGGGGCAAAAAGCCAGTCACGCTTCTTTACTCAAATTTAACGAGGCACAGATACCGCGAGAGGAAAAAAGGGAGAAGCGCGAAAAATCAAGGAGTAGATTTTATAGCCACTGTCTTTTTCCTCGCGAAGATTATTGCTAAATTTAAATAAATCACTTTTTCATTTTACTGCTGTCAAAATAAAATCATAGCACGTATTTTGGTTAAAGTGCACTTGCACGATAATTATTTCTTATATACTTGAAATAAAGTGAAACTTTATATTATGAAATCGAAAGAAACGTTATTATTATTATAGGCGCAATCAAAGTATCGCAATGATCATTTAATGTATACATATATATATATGTACAGTGAATGTGAGCGGGTCAAGCAAAAGCGAAAGGAATCTGTATTCTACCTTACCAGCTTCGCTATCCCACGAATTTCGGAAGTCGGTAAAATAGGATTCGTTAAAATCCTTTTTCGACCCACAACTTTCCAACTTTTCTACCCAATAAGCCGAAAGAAATAAAACTAAAATAAACCTTAACGCTTACAGGTGAAGTGAACCCCGGCTACGTGAACGAGGCCCAGAGCGTCGCCGGCTCGCGCAAATCGCTCTCCCTGAGGCCGGTGCTGCTGGTCGCACCCCCGGACCAGGACCGCTACAGCGAGCTGTCCCGCGCCAAGTCGCACTCGCACCACAGCCTCTTCGCGGCCTCGCAGTCCCACCCCGTCCACGCCATCTCCACCAACACCCTCAATCACTCGCAGCACAACTTCCAGCTGTGAGCGCCGGGAGGATCCGTTACCTTATACGTGTACAGATTGATTATATCTCACTGCCAGAGCCGAGGCGACGTATCCAAGTTTATATAAGGTTGCTCGAGGATGTCGTTCGGAGGAGACGGGAGGTTTTCGGTGTACGTCTGCGAGCGTCATGATGTACATGCTGTGTACATGCCATTTGTTTTATTTTTTCACTAAACTGTATAATTTTTTTATTGCTAGGATAAAATTCAATCTGACGATTTAATGTTTTGTCGAAACTTTTATTACTGATTTTTATAAATAAGACGAGTAATGTTGCTTTCTCAATCAGATTGATGGTGTTTTTATTTAAAATAAGACAGGCAGAGTTGATGTCAAGTAAGTAAACTTTAATTTTAGTGGAATAAGTGAGTTGTTCAACTGGTAAACTATGACTACTTGGGAATGCAAAAAAAATTCTTCAACCATGACAGACACTATTTTATAGTAATATTTACTTTATAAAAACTAATTTCGAAGAGATTACTGCATAAGAGAATTTTAGACTTACAAGAGTGAATTTTACTAATTTTTATATCGAATAAGGACGATTGTATTATAAAGAGTTTAAAAACTATAGTTTCGTTAAATTTATTGACAAATATAAACAAAAAAAAAAGTGTTTCATTACAATGGACTGATATAAAAGCGAAACTATTGTTGCTTGTTGAATGCTCGGAGCTCATGCGTGAGCGTAATCGATAAATGACAATTGCAGTTTATAGATTTTGTATTTTCCTATATGAAAAAAAAAAAAAAATGGAAACTGTTTCTGTAATTAAGATATCTATCGATAGTATAATAACTTTCAATGTGTACTTTTTCAATGTTACTACGTTTATACTTAACGTCGTATTTTAAAAGTGAAATAAAAAACGTCGTTTTCATCTCCGCCTTTTATTTAAAACCTTTTATATCATTTAAGAATGCCCAAAGTTAGGTTTAATAAAGTTTATTCATGCTGTTTTTATTCTAAAAAAAAAAAAAAAAACTATGAGAAAATTCTCCTGATAGTAGGCAACCTGTTATGCTTCGAAGTGTAGTATGCATTCATCGAATCCCAGAAGTTTTAAAAACTATAGATTTATATTTTAATTTAAATTAATAAATATGAATTTATAACTAATTACTTGTTATTATCAATGTTATGCTTAAATTATACTTTAGTTAAATAATCATATGGAAGGAAATAAACACCATTTTTGATCTTTTTGACTAGTATATTTAATAATATGATACAGGATAAATTCAATACGAGTATTTTTTATATTCAATGGCTTATCTCGTGGAATCATTAGTTTGTTCACTTATTTTCAATAACTGAAAACTTCGGTGATTCTACTTACTTTATAAAGTAATTAACATTACAGAGAAAGAAAAATAGTTTGTATATTAACAATGGCCTCGTGCGATAATAAAATGGCACGCAGTTTATTGTATGGCTTCAATGTAACAATAATTCTTAAAATACTAACAGTAATAATCCGCCAACGATTTCAATTCGAATGCCTGCTAGTATTTTCAACTATAATTTTCAAAAGAGTGTAAAGTAAATCAAGTGCTCATAGAGTTGATAACAAATACCTCGCGTGAATGAATTACTTTCAAACACTAGTAATTTTAAATACATAAGAATCAATTAAATAGTTTAAAAATATAGTATATGTACATGTGTCACTTAAATTCGCTTTCAACCGACGAAATCAAATCCTCCCGCGTCCTTAAATAATAATAAAAAATAAGGCGTATATCACGTTTATAAATAAAACTACAATTTACCGCCGTTCGCGCGTATCGTCGACAATATTACGGGAAACTGCGCTTTGTCGCGCCATATAATACGCCTCTCTTCTCGCGATCATCCACCAAGTCTCCGGAAGCGCCGCGCGCGTCGCTCGGCTACCATAGCGCGGCTTTACGGCGCAATATCGTAAAGCAATCGCTTAGATTTGCGAGCTCATTAGTCACCGAGCGGCCGGATGAGTTTACGGCCAGGTTCGCGGCTCCGTCAAAGGAGCCTCCTCGCCTTTATCGCTTTACTCCGAGATTTACAGATACCCTATACGAGGAATAAATAAACAGAGGGCGAGCACTTCTATATAAAGGGGGGGATCGATTGTCAGCCTTCCTACGCCTAGCTTACAATAAATAAAGTATAAAAAAATAAATATAGCTACGCAAGATCGTTCGGGACGCGAAGGGTGCTCGCGGTGCCTCGTCACCGGCCGGAAAATATCAAACGCTACTTATATATGCACACTAAGGTCGTCGAGTCGCGCGGCTCAGACGTCCTTGCCGACGACGATGCCGCAGGGCTGGACGATGTTGGGGTCCAGGAGCAGCCTCGGCCTCTTCGAGCTCGTCCTGCCCTCGTCCTTCTTCAGCAGCTCCTCTATCGAGTAGGGGTTTCGTTTTCGCGGCGGCTGCTGCTGCTGCTGCTGCTGCTGCTGCGGCTGTTGCTGCTGCTGCTGGCTGGGGGATCGAGGGCCGTCGGAGGCGAGGGTCGTCGTTTGACTGGTGCTGCTCTCGGTGCTCTTGGCCGGCTGGTGGCGCATGAAGGCGCTGCGCTTGCTGCCGAGCTCGAGGATCGTCGGGCTTCTTTGGTACAGTTTCCTGATGGGGTACGGCTGGCTCGGCTCGTGCGACGGCTCGGCGGCGCTCTCGTCGAGGTCGCTCTTGTCGAGGGAGTCGTCGCTGCCCGCCATCGAGCTCGAGCTCGACTTTAGCTCCGCGCCGACGTGAGACTGCGATTCTTGGCTGTCTCCGAGCCGCTCCGAGTCGAGCGATCTGTAAAAGGGAAATGGTTTATTGGACGTTCAAGCCGGCGCTCGGATTCAGAGAGTTTTGGCCGATTTTAACTTACTGAGATCTACTTTGCAGATGCAGAGTTGACGCTTGGTAGAGCGACGAATAAAAGTTTGAGTTCCAAGCTGGCGATGTTGCGGCTCCGGTAGGACCGGTAGAAACGTGTAGTGGTCCCAGAGTTCCAGGATACAAAAACTGGTAATCCGCCCTTATTAAGGGTTCTACGAAAGCAAATAATAATATCTGATAGTTTCACTTTCCATTCTGCGTGTGATATTATTTCAACGCTTCTATTTATCAAAGAATTAAAGCAGTGCAACTGCACTAATTGCAAGTTTCTACAATCAACTGGCTCTTAAAAGCATATTGTCGCGTGTAAGCCTACTCGTCTCGAAACGAAACCGTCCATTCATTTGCCTAAACGCGCCAACTTCTTTCCCCGAAACGCGCGAAGCAGAACGGCGCCAAAGACGAGAAGCTTTTTTTCTCCACGAGGCAAAAACTATAGGCATTCAAATCTCCCGCAGGAAACCAGATTGCCTCTATCATTGCCGAGTCGCGTGTTGCCGGCCGCTGATGACTTAATTCCTCGCTCGCGGTCCGGTCGAAATTTTTCGGGAAAAAACGCCCGAAAAAGCCCGAAAGAGTCCGCGCGCGCGGCCAGGTGTGTTTAGGAGAGCCATTAGTCTAGAAAGAGAGGACGACCGCCTCGGAAATTCTTCTCCTTACTCTGTTCTCTTTCTCCGCTTCCGGAAGCCGACGTACGTACGCAGCTGTCGCGAAATACGGCAGATCGACGGAGGAAGATAGCGACGCGCCGAGGTGCGACTCGGACAGTTTCTCGAGCCGACGTACGTCGCGTCGTAAATCAACGTCGGACTTTTTTTAAGGACGGAGAAACCACCCATTTCGGCGACGGTCGCGAAACTCGGATAATTGAAATTGCGAAACGATTGCGGAAAGCGCATAAAAAACTTTATCAATTCCCTCATCGGGCCGGTTAATTAAATTTCTGTATGAATCGTGTCGCTCACAGACCTCCGACGGCGGCGGCGCTGGCGGCCATCTGCGGCTGATAAGCGGGCACGGAGGCGGACTCGACGGCGGGGTGCTCCGGCTGGAGGCCGCCGCCCCTGAGTATCCGGTTGACGGAGGAGACGGAGGGCAGGCTCTGGGGGTCGCAGGCGCCCTGGCGCGCGAGCTGCTCCCGGATCTCCCAGGCGAAGAGGGTCGGCTGCTCCTGCTTCATCCTCAGGATCTTCTTCACCACGCTCGGCGTCGCCACTTGCTGCAAACAGTCGCCCTTTGACTTTTCATGCCCAGAGCACACAAGGTTTTCGGTTTTATATATCGATTGCTGAGCTCATTTCGAGGGGGGGTCGGGCTTATAAGTATATTTTTGCAGGTCGTTTATGTTGGCGAGGGAGACTAATAGTGTGGGGTAAAATAAATAAAAGGAAATAGCCTATGAGCTTCCCGCGTAAAAAAAATTACGTTTGGGAAAAGTTTACCCAAACTTTACTTTGGCATAACTTTACGATAGCATGGCCAACGAGACTTTCCCAAACTTTCGAATTTAATAATTTTTA
>UCOM01002628.1:0-24362 GCA_900474385.1 Ormyrus pomaceus | reverse complement strand
ATATATTTATCAGCTGCAACAAATATTTTCATTGTCAAGTTGCTCATCTGCTTAACTTTCCCTGTATACATAAAGTATAACACTTCTTCCATTACGCCAGAATCAATATCTACAATTTTTATTATATTTTCCAAATTTTCTTTTACATCGTTGCTAAACATTGCTTTAAAAACAGAACTCTGAGATGCTAGTATATTCTTGTGAGCTTTAAACTCCTTTTCATTCACTTTTATTATTACATCACTGAAGACACCACTGGATAATAGCTCTCCAAGCTTATCGAGATGATTTTGACTCTCTAATAGTTCAAGTTTCGTTTTGTCATTTATAGCTTTAAGGCTAGGTTCATCATTTTGTGCATTTATCTTGCATATCTTGCATATAATTTTTATATCATCATTGGCTATTAAATCGTAATTTACCATCTTTTGATATCCATAGCCTTCATTATTTTGAACTTGAAATTTATATTCAGTATTCGCAGTCTTCAAAATCTTGTTTGTTTTACAGTCTGATATACAGAAGGTATAATGTACTTGAATATCAAAGTCATTAAGTGAGAAAAGAAAAATTGAAACGTAATTTTTGCTTAATTCTCTATCACCTTGAGGATAAAACTTTATATTCCATTTACATTCTCTTGTAGTTTTAAAGGAAAAAGTAGGCGATAAAATGTATTCACCGTGATTTTTAAGACTAAATTTGGATCTCTTAACAATCCATTGATATTCTGCCTCAATCACTTCCATTTTTGTTTAACACTTATACTCATTGAAAAAGTTTAAACTTATAATAGTGTTACCAATGTTTTTTGTAGTGATACTAACGTAAATAAGAATCTGTTTTGAAATGTACACAAAGCAGGTGCTGCTGCTACGTACCGGTCGGCGGTCGCTAGCTCTGCGGTTCTCGTTGTTTCTGTTCTAAATGAATTGTTTAGTGAAACTTTCGGTACGAAAAATGAAAATTGACCTAATACTTATTAATTATTACCTAAATATTTTTAATGCAAATTAAACACGTTGAAACTTTAATGAATTCCACCAGACACGTTTTAGAATAAAATATTTATATTTCGATCTCCGACGAAAAATACGTAGAGCTCTTTTGTTCTTGCTTCAGTTTCTCTAATTCCTTATCTTATCGTTCAAAATATCAGGAATATTTTAGTGAAAAGTGGTGAGTCTGGTGACATCGTTCGAAAAAACATGAAGCGAGGGTAACCCTATTGCAAAATGAAAATATTTTTGTTTAATATATTAATAAAAATAAAACTTTGTTTACTTTATGTGGCAACATGGTTGATCTTGTTTAATGTTTTTTTCGAACGATGGCACCACTTATCACTAGAAATATAGTAACTTTCGGTTTTGTTGATGCCAATAAAAATTATTTAAACTAATTAACTAGTGACTTTCGGAAGACGCAGACGAGACGACAGACAATTCTGGAAATCTGGACTCAGCCTATATATATATTGTACAGGCAGAACACTCAGCGCAAAGCACATTACTTTTGTTATTAGAACTCGGGATATCGTACATCATAGCCATTTTCTCTTTACTTTTATTCTAATAAACATGATGACATTGATGACGAACCGAGCAGATATTAAATAAACTTAATATGATTCATTAAATGATTTTATTAAGCACCTAAAGTAATAAATACAACCATTTATCACTAGAAATATAGTGACTTTTTCAAGATGCAGGCGGCAGACAATTGTGGACTCGGCCTATATATGTTGTACAGCAGAGCACTCACACTCACTCAACACTCAGCACAGCAGTCAGCACAAAGCATATTACTTTTGTTCTTAGGGCTCTTGCACGAATGGAGGAATAGCGAGGAATAACACCTGGAAGCCAATCACAAGCAAGTTTTAAAAAGACGTGTTCCTTTCTATTCCTTCAAAAAGGAACAAGTCTTTTTAAAGCTCACTTGTGATTGGCTTCCAGGTGTTATTCCTCGCTATTCCTCCATTCGTGCAAGAGCCCTAAGACGACGCGATCGCGCGGCGCGTGGAAAAACCGAGGATTTTCGGAAAACTTTTGCCGGGGACTGTCCTCTCGAGCGCCGCTTTCCCGCTGCGCGCGCTATTTTTGGACTTTCGGACCGTAAATCGTTCCTGGCTCGGATGTATCCGCAGATGAACGTATACTTTGGGGCCTCGTCGGGATTCAAAAAGTGTTTATTGCCGGGAAACTTGCAAACTCTTCAGGCGCTCGGATGATTTTTATTTCGAGCCCCCGGATTATTCGGCCAGTAATTCCCTTAATCCCGTCTTTACTTTACGAGTCGACGCTTCAACCGTGAGCCGGGTGCAAGGACACTCGTAAAATCAGTTTTACAGGCCTCGGGCTCTGCGGCCGAGGCGACAACAAAGCCCCCGCCGAATTTCCCCGCTCGAGAGAGAGGCACCGAGAGGTATATAAGCCGGCCGAGCTACAGAAATACACCTACGCCCGGAGACGATGCAGAATTATTTCGAGGCGGAATCTAGGTAGATTCTTTTACCCTCGAGTAATAATTCATTTTTATAGTAAGATTTATAGTTTAAGATTTACAGTGACGAGAGAGTTTGGCCAATAATTTTGTTAGAAGGTGTATAACGAGCAATTAGTTAGTTCGAGCGTTCGCTCGGTCTGTTGGGAGGATTTTTCGCACAATGGCTCGCGACAATAAATTCTAAACGGGCAAGTGCGCGGAGAGAGATTCCGGAAGACCGAGCGAGCGGAGAGCCTGGCCGCGACGCGTCATCCACCGGGCAACAATGCGCCGGTTCACTCAACCCGGCCAGACTTTCGCACGAAGAGCGAAACGTCCTCCGGACCCCTCGGTCAGTCCCCTGCGGCGCTGACAAAGCCGCTGGAACCAGCCCTTATTTACCTGTGGGTGAAGGTCGGCGGTTTCGAGGCGTATACTTTCGACGTACTTTCAGTAGCGGATAATCATTGGCAGAGTTTGTAGCGGGGATTTTCGAATGGCTTGTTTGTTTACGAAGACGCGATAGAAATTTGAAAGATAAGAAATACGTGTTTTCGGGAAATGTTATCAGCGACATTTTTCGGATAACGAGAGTCGTTCGGAGGCTCGTTATTGCCTTTTAACGAGGAAAGACCTCGAATCTCTTACTTTCCACGGATTCCTTTAAAAGTTGACAATTAGTTGAAATAGCACGGAGCTAAAAATCGCATCGACCAGAGACTACTGCGCCTGAGCTACAACCTGATGACGTCACCAGGCGAAAAAACAATATTGGAATGACGTCAAAGCCTCGATATTCCCACAACAAGTCGTCCAGTAAACATCGGAGAGCCAAGCGAGCGTTATCCTCGCTCGAGCTTATCCCAGGGACAATGCAAGTCGCGGCGCGGCGATGAATCACGGCTAAAAATTCGGATTCGAAAAAGGTGACTGCACCGGACATCGGAGGCCTCGGGGCTAAAAGTCGCTCACGAAAATCGAAAAGCTGGAAAAGTCGGCGCACAAAAGAGCGCCTTATCTCTCGAGAAGAAGAAGAAGAAAAAGACAGACACAGCAGAAACTGCCGGGACGATTATCGCTGTTATTCTTTTTTTTCCTGCTCTCCCCCCTCCCCTCCTCGAGCTCGCCGCTTCCTTATTTTCTTCTTGCCTCCTTAGCCGCGGCGACGGTAGCAATATCGGGGGCCCCGCGCTAGTAAATGCCGTTTATTTTTGGCTTTCCGCGGTATTCGGCGTGCATCGATCGCGCGGCTAATCGATGCGGGGGCCTATTAATATGCATTATCGCCGTATAATTAACTCTCGTCCTTTTTTTTTTTTCGTTCTTTTAAAGGGAGAGGGAGCTACGACATTTGAGCCGTAAAGCCGTCGCCGCGCCGAGAGACAAACCAATTGGTTAGACATCGGGATTTTACATAACGAAGCAACTCGGCTCTCGATGCTCCGGCGATAAGCGGCCGGCGCGCGCTCGTGAAAATTTGTCGAGCGAAGGTAGAATTTCGCGCGCACACCTCGACAACAGTGTCCCGCGCGCGCCGTAATCGCGGACGTTCACGTACGGACTCGCGCACACAGAGCGAGAGAGAGGCGAAGTTTATCGGCGCGTATATCGCCCGTTTAAAAATACAAACATTTCCGACCGAGTCTCTCGCGTGGCAGCGAGTCGCGGGAAGGAGCAGATTTTCTTTCGCAAAACCCAGGAGAGAGAGAGAGAGAGAGAGAAGGAGAGGCAGCCGCGCTATCGATTCGCCTAGCTCGCTTTAAAAGAGATGTGCGTGCGTTCTCGCGCGTCAAGAGGAAAGACTTTGTGACGCGCGCGTATTACCAATTCCTGCTGATTATCGCCGCGCCGCTCGTCAATACACGCCGAGCGCGCACACAAAAGCGCAGCTCGCTATCGATGCCTCTTTCGATTTTCATTGAAAAACAAGTGCGCCCTCGTTTAAAAAAAAACCGTGGCAATGAACGCCCACCGACGTTTGCCGAAGGCTCTCTGAAAAATCGGCGGAGAGTCGGCGTGTCTCTCAGGAGAAGGGGGGGCATTATCGGGCAAGCAGCGCGCCGGATGACTCCTCCGCGGGAGCGATGCTCCTAAGTATCGTAGGAAAGAGTTCGCGCCGACGCGAAGTCTATATAGATCGTTCTTTTGTCACGCGGCGGCGGGGGCTCCTTATCGATTTTCGAGCGAGGCTCATTAAGGCCGAGTCTGACCTCGTCCGCCGCTCAGACGTGCGCTCGCGCCTCGCTTTCAGCGCTCGCCCCGATCATCTCTTCCTTATTGTCGATTTTTACGAGAGTCGGCCGCAGGTGCCGTGCTTTTTTTTCTCTTTCGTTTAAGAAGCTCGAGCGATCAGTTTGTCGATGCGAGTGTCAAGACTCCTTGGCTGCAAAGCGTACATCGGCTCACGAGCGCTTCACACGAGCCTGCCGCCGCGCGCGACTAAAAATATGCGCCTTATCAGCGCCGTCCAGTCGAGCCCGTCCGAACGCTCTATTTAGCGGCTTAAAAATCGGCCGCGACGAATCATTCCAGTTTACAATACGGCTGAGAGGCTGGGGGGATTCGAAAGTATGATCGAGTTGGCGTATAAGAATATTGACGCTCGAAACACTTGCGAGTATACGGGCGAATCAGCTGTTTTCGAGCCCGAAAACGTTCGAGCTATCGTGGAAAAAGAGCGACTCCGTGTATTTACTTCGGAAGGAAAAAAGATTCTATCGGTCGGGTAACCTCAGCCTTCTTGTTTGCCTCGTCGCCGAGCCTCGGCTTAATAACGCTGACTGTACAATTTAATGCAAAACATTGGCGCTCGCTCGGAGGCACGAGGCGAGTCCCCGCACAGTCACGGACATACCTGGCTTCTCTCTCTCTCTCTCTCTCCTAAACCCGGGGATCCCGGCGACGGCGAGCGAAAGAAAGTGAAAGCTTTCGAATAAAAATCGAGCTAATAACTCAATTTCGTAACGTCGCCGAGCGCTAATGTGGGAGAAGGTAAACGCGAAGGAGCCGCGGCAACAATGATCGGGGCTGCTATAATTACGTCTTTAGTCGTTATTGGAGGCGGGGCGGGGAGGGGGGAGACAAAAAAGTCGCCGCTCGGCTGAAATATTTTCGGCGGAAAAAGAGTTGGCGTTACGTTAGCGTGCATTGTCTCCCCGCGAGGGATACCTTGAAAGAGAGAGCGCGCGTTTTCATTTTCGCCTCGGCGTTTTTTGTCAGGAATCCAATGCGGGAGTTTTAATTGGGTTATAAATAAACGTACTTTATCTTCGGGTCGGGAGGCTAAAAACGGTACAACATTATCAGTGCAACGAACTACACTGTCGGGTTTGAAAAATCTCCCGATTAAAGGTATATAAAGCATTTCTATAACAAAGAGATTCGCGTTGCATCAGCGTAGGAAGCCATTTTACATTTCAGTAATTGCATCATTATTCTCATCGCCGTCATTACACGGCGCGAGTGCTGTGCTCGCGCGCAAAAAGCCGCGTAAAAATACCGGCAAGAGAGCGGCTCCGCGCCGATATTCGAGGCGGCATTAACCCGATCGCACAGCCCGCGCGAAACGGCGC
Source organism: Ormyrus pomaceus (assembly GCA_900474385.1). Taxonomy (NCBI): domain Eukaryota; kingdom Metazoa; phylum Arthropoda; class Insecta; order Hymenoptera; family Ormyridae; genus Ormyrus; species Ormyrus pomaceus. Next base: position 18,300 of record UCOM01002628.1, on the reverse strand, counting down.
ACTGCTCGATCGCAGGGAACGCGAATTCGAGAAAAGCTCAACAAGTGGCGGATTTTCTGAATGGGAGTAGCGCGAGAAATGCGGCGCCCCCCTCCCGAAAAAAAGAACTGCTCCAAGGCCGATACATCGCGTGTGCGTGTGTGTGTGTGTGTGTGTCCCTCTCCTCTCCCGCGAAAACTCGAGGAGCGAAAAAAGAGCACCGCCGAGGTGGGAGAAAGAGGAAAAACCGCTCGGCACAAAGCCGCCGCGGCAAACTGCACACGGCGAACCTTGCCACGAGTCTAGCGGCGCGTGCCTAACATTGAGACTCGTCCTTGGCTACCGCGCGATGACTCTCCTCTCTTTCTCTGTGCAAGAGAGAGAGAGACCTATTCTTTCGACTAGCCGATGCGAGAGGGATGAATTTTTAGAGGGAGCCGAGGAGGCCTTGAAGCTCTCGCCTGGATCGAAGAGCTTCGAGGGGGGGAGGCTTGCCGCGGAGTTCCGGCAGATGGCCGACTTTGAATTATCAACTCGGAGGATGATCGAGCTTTTTTTTGCGCGGCTCGAGAGAAAATTCGACAATTCGACTTGGATTTTTTTAACGTGGACTCTCTCGCGTTACCCTGAATTATGCACATACAAACGCAATTTATTCACGGCTCCGTTTTTGTTAAGCTTAACCTTGCTTCTTGTCGCGCTTCTCAAATTTTATTCTAAAGCGAAGCGAGATAAATAATTAATTTTGTTGTCTCGTCCGCTGATTCAATTAAAAGACTAATATTAATATAGAAAAATGTTCGTTCGAAGGGCTCGGAATTGCCTCCGTTACTTACCGGCAAAAAGCGAAAAATGTGTTAGTAATGGCAATGATACCTTACCTTTACAAGTGTTAGTGAAAAATCTGTATATATAGCTTAGCATTTTCGGAAGAATCCGCGTGCATTATCATGAAAAGATTTGAATGATTCATGCCTTGGTGACAGAAATTATACAACGGCTTATCATTTTTACAACATGCTTGGGCTATTATTTAATCGGCACTAAATATCTACTCCGGGAAGCGCAGAAATCGAACGAAGATCTTGGAGGGAAACGGCAGCTAAAGAAGTGACCATTGGAAATTGGCCCTTCTTTAGCTCCCATTTTCCGCGTCGTTTACGTTCGCGCCGATTTTTAAAGGGACGCGCTACTGGAAACCCTGCAAAATTTAATTTTTTTTGGGTTAGAACAACGTTTTACGTCCAAGTAATTAAAGTGAGAAAAAACCACTGCATTTTTCGTTAGACAAAAGGTCAACGATAGTTCACACACCCGACACCATACTTAATATATTCGCTGAAACTCGGCTCGTTCCCTCAACATCTGTATCAATATTGCTCGAGTATAGTCCGAAGTCACGCTCGATAAAAATAAAAAAAATAAAAAATCGTTCCGCACGTTTACAGATATCGCCACAATACGAGCCACCGACGTACGACTCGATAGATAGATGCCCGAGCTCTTCTGTACTTAATCTCGAACGATTCGAATTTAAAATTTTCTGTTGAGAAATCGAAATTTCTGGTTATCAATGAAGCGAAACTTTGTCAAACTGCCACCGAAATCGAGGAGTTTAAAATTAAAATGGCCGGCAAATAGTGCGACTTTGCCCGTAACGATGCACATTCTGCAAATCTGTTTTGACCGGCAAGCTTGATTAATTAAAGTATTTTTTAGCTCGACTAATCGTCGTCTAGCATAACAAATAGCTATAGAGTAAATTATTACGCCGACTCGAAATGCGACGTCGACAGAGGAATTTAGTGGAAAGTCGGCTAATGTCATTGGGCGTTAACTGCCTTTATTGCAAGTTTCGAGGAATATCGATTTCCATTTTAGCAATGTTTGCTTTCCCGTCTCGCGAAGCAACTTAATCTGTCAAAGGTGAACAGTGAGAGTAGCAGTAACGCGCAGTAGCCAAACGAAACGATCAATCGGACGAACAACAAACTCTTTTCCGCGGCAAGTTTTTCACTTAGACTCATAGGAAAACGGGAATGGCATTCTTTCGCTCGATTTGCGGCGATATTTAGCTGTCGGAAGAATTTAGAAAGCGGCGTCTGATTAAAATCCCCGACGTACAGTTCTCTCCCGGCGCGCGGCGTCTCTTTTTTCGGCCCGAAATCATTTTACTTCGATAAAGGGGTTTGCCGTCGTTGTGCATCGTAAAAACAGTATTATATAGCTGTTCTTAGAGCTGCAACGCTCGGCTAATGTTTTCAGTTAGAAACCTATAATTGAGGCGGTCGCTGCCGCTTCCAGTTTAATAATTTGTTGCTAAAACTAATTCAAAGCTTTTTCAGCGGCTTTCTGAACCTGAGCCAATAAAGTCGCCGCGGAACCAATCAATGCCCTGCGATAATCGAGAGGAGTAAATCAAACAGAAAATTAGCTGGAATCGATTCAACTCCCAGTGGAAAAGCCGGACGAGAGCGGATGCTGACCGATCAGATGTTTTGGAAAACAAAGTGTACGAGGATAGCTGGAGGAACCGAAAGAAGCCAAAGAAGTCCGTTTATCTCTTCCTGATCCATTGCCATAACCACCATTACCAATTGAAACTGTTGTAATACAATGAATAATTTGTTGAAAAAATGTTGGAAACTTACTTTGTCGAATGTGGATTTGAATGATCTCCCTGATCTCCTCCTCGGGGCTAGGAGATGCTGGGGTAGCTGGGACGACGTCCTGGTTTCCCAATCGTGCCTTCTCGGACTCGTTGGAGGTTTGCTTGCCGGAGCCGTCGTAGCCGCTTTCGTCGCTGGTTTTGTCGGTGAACTTTTTCGTCGGTGCCATGTTTGCTTGCGCGGGACCGCTCGACTCTTCGTTCGAAACAATTCTGGTCATGGCGAGTGTCGAGTCAGGGTGTCTCACCCCGAGTGCATGACACGAGAACACGGCGGGGATGCGTAAGCACTCGCGCACAAATGTCGCACTTTGAAATTTGCAGAGAGAGAATCTCAGAGACGAGCAGGATGTCCGTTCACTGCGAGGTCTGACTGCCTACTGACACATTTGTCTGCGTCGATGTAGCAGCGCCAGATCAACTCCGCTTGTCCCACTCCCGGCGATGCGACCGAATGGAGGGGAGCGGAGAGCCGGCCGAGCGGCGGGGGGAGAGACCCTGTTGCGCCGAGCTGACCTTCAAGCCGCAAGTACGCTGGGATTTGAAAGTGCGTCTGCTTATTGCGCATGTGTATTAGGATTACCCTTGCTTGCAGCCCAACATCTTCTCGAATTTTTCGGCCAATTTGCCGTTTTTCGAGGACCTCATTTTTCTGGAACATGAAAAGATGATGAGATGAATTTTATGCCAAAGATAATTCACTTTTTTTTTTTAATTTAGCAACAATACCAGATTAAATATTAGGACGCGCCGCTTAATTCGGAAAGCGTCTTTCCTATTTATATACTTATAATACTTTGAATTTTGTAGATTTAGCAATAATAACAAATTACATATTATAGGACGTTAAAATAAAAAAAAAATATATATATTTTAGGACACGTCTTATAGAAGCGTCTTTCTTAGCTGTCAAATTTCAAGATAAGTACTTTTCTGGAAAGATGATAAAAAGACGCTAAGATGAAACGGACGCCAACGAAATTCGAGATTTTTTTTTTATTAATTTAGTAACAATAGCAAATTAATTATTAGGGCGCGTCGCATGATCTGAAAAGCGTCTGTCTGACCTGTTCAATTTCATATAGATTTAGCAATAATCACAAAGTACATATTATAGGACGCTAAAATTAAAAAAATATATATATTTTAGGACGCGTCTTATAGAAGCGTCTTTCTTAGCTGTGAAATTTCAAGATAAGTTATACTTTTCTGGATAGATGATGAAAGACGCTATTAAATTTTTTTTTTTTTTGTAAATTTAGCAACAATAGCAGATTAAATATTAGGACGCACCGCATAATTCGGAAAGCGTCTTTCTTATTTATATACTTATAATACTTTGAATTTTATAGATTTAGCAATAATAACAAATTACATTATATTATAGGACGCTAAAATAAAAAAAAAATATATATTTTAGGACGCGTCTTATAGAAGCGTCTTTCTTAGCTGTGAAATTTCCAGATAATTTGTACTTTTCTGGAAAGATGAAAAGACGCTAAGGTGAAACGGACGCCAACAAAATTCGAAATTTTTTATTTTATTAATTTAATAACAATAGCAGATTAATTATTAGGGCGCGCCGCATGGTCTGAAAAGCGTCTGTCTGACCTGTTCAATTTTATATAGATTTAGCAATAATCACAAAGTACATATTATAGGACGCTAAAAAAAAAAAACATTAGGATGCGTCTTATAGAAGCGTCATTTTTTAGCTACTCAATTTCATGATAAAGTAATACTTTGAATTTTGATAAATTTAGTAACAGTAACATAAATTAAGTATTATAGGACGCTAAAATAAAAAAAAAAAAATATTAGGACGCGTCTTATAAAAACGTCTTTTTTAGCTGTAAAAATTGTACACAATTCTTACAAAAACAAACCAATGTCTAAAATTGAACGAACAAAGAAAAAAGTTATGAGTTTTATTAATTCTTCGTTATTCAACAATATGTACCTCTGCAATATGAAAATCTATAAAAAAAATTTTTTGTTTTTCTTTAAGAAGTCTTTTTTTGATATTACATTATTTTCCAGCTTAGTGATATGTAAGATAGTCTGAAAAACTAAGGAAATGTAAAAAAGTTCGTATTTCAAGTCTAGCAAAGTCCAAGAGCCACGTTAAAATTTTTTGTTTAAAAGTTTAGTAAATTTGATATTACTTTCATCCCTTAAAAAAATTATACAACTAATTTTTACTTCTCGAGTAAAGTTCTTGTTAATTTTTTAATTTAACTTTGTTTAAACTTTTATTTCTTGGATAATGTTCAAAGATTTTAATTAATTTCTATATATAGGTTATACACCAATTTCATGTTTTTTAAAATTTAGTTGCCAAACAATAAATTGATAAATATTTATTTTACAGTAAAATAAATAAATATTTTATTTTACAAAAAATTCTCATTAACAAATTAAGTAGCTGCAAGTAAAATTTTGGGCCTGGTCGGTGACCATTAAAATACCATTAAAGGGATTAGCCTTAAAGGCCCGCCAATAAATGCCGACTATTGTAAACTCGAATTGCCGCTCAACCTTTACGTGCCTCATCTCTTACATCTTAATCTGCACTTCAGACACATTTAAAACTCGATTTATGGTCCGATCCCAAATACATTTCTTTGGAAATTCGACAATCTCGAAACAGAGAAATATTCAGCGCTTAAATTGAAGAAAAGCCCAGTTTCCTCGTTCTATTTCCAGCAGGTTTAACGCTCCTCTTCCCACGCGACGCGGAGTCGGCGTAAGCCGCGGCCTGCCTCGGACCCGGCAGTGGGGAATCCCTGCGGGGCGAACTTGATTCTCCTTTCGCGCGTGCATACGTGACACTTCATTCAGTGCGTTCGGCCTCTCTCTCTCTCTCTCTCCTTTCTTCCGTGCATGTCGTACTTTCTACGCTCGGCCAGCTTACATTTTCGACGGCTTATGCAACTGCTGTAACGCTCGAAAGGCCGGGCCCGAGGAAAGAGATTATCTTTTGCTAAATTACGGCAGTTAAATTTGAATTTTACAGAAGGGCTTTTACAATCCGAGCTCGGAGGTTTCCACGGTTTTGTCTTTAGCAGCTTAGTGCTGTTAACGAATATTCGAAGTGCTCTCTATTATACCTGGAATACTATGTTCAGGTACTTGGCCTTTCTGTACTCAAAAAAATTTTCAATTAAGATAACATAGAATAACAACATTTAAGTTAACAAATTTCGAATGTTGCAAAAGTAGATTTCGTTCAGTACAAATAAATTCAGTAAAAAATATTAATCTTTTTTGTTTTTCATTCAATTTTAATTTTGAAAGTTTCATATTTTATTACTTGTTCAATGTCAGGGGGCGGAATCCGATATCAAAATTGGGAAATTTTCAAAATCTGCAAAGTTACATTCAGTTGATAACTTTGCAGGTTTTGAAAGTTTTCCAAATTAAAATTGAATGCAAAATGAATTTTATTGTTATAATTGTTGATAACGTGCAAATTCGAAATTTGTTAAATAAAAATATTGTGTCGTCATGTTAAGAATCCTTTTTTCTGTTACATAAGTTTTTAGATAGGGATGTCTACACAAATCATTGTAAAAAATGTTTCATAGCTTTAGGTCATACTAATGTAAGTCGCCGAAGCCATCAAAATCACATTTTATCGATCATTTATATTTGTTCAAAAAGACCTTTCCTGCAGAATAAATGAATGTCATGCTATATAAAAACATAAAAATTGCAATAACATTCAGGTGTCAATAAACAAAAACCTTTTTTTCCATGCAACTACGCCAAATCAAAACGCCCAACTCTCCACCGGGCATCCATAGTGTGTCCTCATCAGCAAAGCATGAGCAGATCAAGGAAGATCGAATATTCGGGAAGAGAGAGAGAGAGAGAGAGAGCGGAGGGGGTGGGGACGTCGGCGAGCTGGGAAATTCCCGAGCGTTTCACTTTCCCTACCTCGTGGCGTCTGTGCGCGCACGCAGGACCGCGCCACGTGCGCAGGCGGCGGCGGCGGCGGCGGCGGCGGCAGCGCGCGTCTCTTTAATCGCTTTTAAAGGACCTCGCTTAGCGAGCGAGGCGAACGAGCGAGCCGCCCCGTTGCCAAGTTGACCTACTCGAGCAGCGCGGCTCGACGTTGTCGCTTCGCGCTCCAAGCGCGGATTTACCGTACGCCGCTGCCGCGAGCCGTCGCGACGATGCCTGGATAATGGCCGCGCGGTTTCACACGCCTTCCTTATACTTTTTTCTTTCTTTTTCACCGAAATTTGTAGACTCGGCCCGTTAAGGGGATCGGTCGCCGGTTCCACAAATTTTCAGGGCTTCGTGCGCGCGATTAAGCTAATTGATATAAGCGGCGGAATTCGCTCGTACGGCTTAGGTACTTTTTTCGCGGAAATGCGGACGCTAGGTATACTCTTTTCTGTATAATGTCAATTTGCGACGCAAAACGATAGTCTCCTTTGTAAATTTTAGATGCCAATAAATTATTTAATTTTATTTGCTTTCTGGAAATTCCCATAATATATTGTTATCTATAATGAAAAAGGCATTTAAATGAGCATTAAACATTCAAAAGATTTACTTTACAGTCGCTCAAAAGTTTTCAGCTTGCGCGGTTCATAAAATACTTTTACAAAATGAATAACGTTTTGCATTTATGTATGACATCTATAGCGGCGATAAATATAGCGTATTACCGTATATTACGTTTCTAAAACATTTACATTTTAGTTCAACGCTCTTACTTATAAACTGTTTTCTTCGTTGTTTCGCGCAAATTGCTGCTCTCTCATGATGCACAACATCTTTTAGACCAAAGAAATAGAAAGAAAATATTTTCGCTTTTCGCAATGCCAACCAAGATGCCATCAACATATTTACTTTCTTAATGTTATCAGGCGCACCGAAAGCTTTGAATCTTTCATCTCGCGATTAGATGCGCAACGAAACAGATAGCATTTATTTTAAACCGGTGTCTCAATTATCAGCGTCGACTCAATAATTAACTAAGCGACACAGGCCGATCATCGAAATCCTAAAATATAAGAGCTTCTCGCGCAATATGATTCACATTTAAATAAGAAAGCGTGACTTGCGCCCGGCGCAAATACTTCGAAAAAGATAATGCGGCTCGCTCTCGACCAAATATAAAGCGAGAGAGCTTTGTCTTGGGACTCGTTTCTGGTTGCGAGTGCATTTTCCGTGTACCGTCGCGGCCTTGGATGTAACGGGATTGCGCTCTATATTTTTTTTTTTTTTTTTTTTTTTATAGCCATTCAAAATTCCACGAATTGCATCGACGACATGTTTCGAATTCCTTTGGCGTTTTATTTGACTGGAATTAGACGCGGATTAATGTAAGAATGCCGCGAATAAAAATGTAATATCGTTAAGTTGCGCAAGTGCTGGCAGTGACCTGATTCGGGATATTTTGTACTCCAGACGCGAGTAAAAATCATTGGAATATAATGCAGACTTGAGTTTGTTTCAAGTGTGGGGATAACAATTTTTTTGTACATCTTCGTTTCAAGGAAAATCTTTGTGAATATGAATTATTTGTTGGGATATTTATAAATACAGTACACACACGCACATGTATGATCCTCTATCCTTGTCAAGTATATTTTCACTTGCTTTGAACGAAGCAACTAGAGGAGAAAGTTTAAGGGTATAGGTAATGTATTTTAATTCATTTACCTGTTCTTCGAATCAGTAAATTTAAGCTGCCGTGTCGTAGAGAAAATCATATGCTCGTTTATTACTTTGAATTTATAGTTTTTAATTAATTAAAAAAGTATTAAATTCAGTTGATTACTGAATTATTTAAAAGCAGTATAAATGCAATTGAATCGAAATTTAATGCTACCTAACAGTGTCATTTTACATTTGAAATTTATAATTTTAAAAACGGAATACTAATTTTCTTTAGAGCTCAAGTGACCGAGAAACTCAATTTTTGTTCAGTTACTAGTTATTACTGCGTTATTTTTAACCCAGTTTTTATACAATGCGTTTATATTGTGTACTAATTACGAATACTTATAATATCGGTTTACGGTATTTCTGCAAATAATAATTACCATGATATTCGATATACTCTATTTCAAGATAAAAAGTAAAAACAATAGAATATAAAGGGTCGATAATAATTTTAATATTTTTCTAATCTCGAGTAAAATTTTTAATGAATTTAAAATGCCGATATGCATTTAGATTCGAATATTTTCTGATTTTAACCAATAAGCTTCTCATTAGAACAATCATATGTTACAATCTCACTCATTGATAAATGAGAATCCAAAGCGTCTGAAAAATAGGGGTAAACAACTTTTCACCTCCTCCTTAGCTCGAGAGTTTTTCATCAATCATATAAAAATTCTCTACAATAACTCTCCGGCCAAGAAAATATACAATCCAGTCCGCTCCGTCGTTCGTTCACGCACGCGACCGTCGCTATCGCGGCTCCCTCTCCTCCTCGCTCTCTCTCCCCTCCTCCCAGCCAACTCCGCCCCACTTCGCGAGCTCGACTCCCCTCCCGACTCGGCGTATCAGCTGATTTGGAAAACACGCGAGCCTCGTGCGCTCTTTTTCGGCGGCCCCGGCTCGTGTTTCTCGAGAATGGAGATGATTGGCGCATGCGCTCCGCGTGAAACAAAGTTTCACCACGGCCGGTGTGCTCGGCCTTAAAACAGGAGGCTCCGCGATAATCTCTCGACTAATAAGCTCTAGCTCCTGAAAGGTGCTTGAATGACAATTGGGGTGGAAGAGGACAATAAACGGGCGGTCCTCGAGGCGGGACTATACGGTCAGGTAATATTGTTCTGAGTTATGACCCGGATTAAGATTTGGGTTCTTCCCGTACGTGCCATAAACAATAAATTTATAGTTTGGAACTTTAAAACACGATTGCTTTACAAAACTAAGACCTTCCTTCGAAAATTTATGAGCACAATTTTTCACCTGAGTACAGTTCCGACAACTATTAATAAATTATGAAAAGTTTAATGTAAATTTAAAAATAAAAATTAGAAGTACGCGACAGGAGTTTCATCATTGATAGTAAAAAATAATACCCCCAGCAGTACTACGTCTCGATGGGTGTGACCTCTTCTATAACGACGCACTGCTCGCCGAGAGAAACATAACAACTAAGTTTCCTCCTCGCTGTAAGCGCCGATAAAACCAAGTCGAGTTATACACGATAATTTGCTGATCATTTCAGCGATCTCAATTCTATTTTATACACAGATATGCACATCTAATGATCTCGATAAATCAATGGCTTTCTCAGACGAAATCGTTTAAATTTTGATAAATAGAGTGTATAAAATTCAATGTGATTTTTACAGAGTTTTATTAGCGAGAAATCGAGGCAATCTATTAAACGCCAAGAAATCAATCAGATCTTATCATTTAAAAAAGGCTGCAGCTTTTGCCTCGTATTTCGCTGCTAAAAAAATGATTTTATCGTAACGAAGGAAATACATGGTAAACTTACTCAATCTATCTTCCGTTATCAATGCAAGTTTGTTTACATGGAAGTACGTCGAATTAAGGTTATTGACTGCCTCTAATTCCGGTATCTAATTGTACGCATTGAAGAGCCCGGCAGGCGCCCTTTGATAGCGTAAAAAAAGTAATAAACACGACAACCCGCCAACCTCGACACAATATTTCAATAGAGCGTGATAAAGCATCGATTTAAAGCGCGGCCCATTAGCATCCGGCTAAAAAATTCATGGTGATTCCTGCCCACAGTCGTTTGCGCGTTCAATGTCGCGTCCTTTTTTGCGCTCCGTGAAAAAGCTGGGTCGCCAGCATCCATCCGCGTCCATCTTTGCGACAAACAGTGATTCACGGCGGAGCATCGATTGTCCCGGACAGACGGAATTTATTCCGCGAATAAGAGCCAGTCTGTCACGCGGTCGAGAAAATATATACAAACAGATAGAGTTAGCAGCCTCGGCAATTTCGCGGCCAGGTGCGCATTTTGCATCAATCGGGCGAATATCGCGTTGCTATTTAATATAGGAACGATGAGATAATGAATCGAGGAGAGTGAGTTGTTCATATTGGAAATGGCATGTGGCGAAGGCTGTGAATAATCCGGTACATAAGTGAAGCTTATTAGATTGTCATAAAATTTTGAAATTATTATTCATATATAAATAATTTCAAAAATTTTAATCTCGCAGTGCCCTTGCTTATTCTGTAAGTTTTTGAGAGTAGACACTGAATTTTACATTTGTGTATATCTATATCGATGAAAACAACGTGTGACTCGACTTGCAGAATAAGGGCCCAAGTACTCAATAGCGAAAAAAAGCTGCTTTAACAACCTTTTTGCTTCTCTTTCGCGAATCTATGTTCTTTTATAAAGAGCTGTATACGGCAGATTGACACGTTTTTTAAAATATGTTTTACATTTTAATCATTATTATATATAATATTCTGGTATACCAGAAACTCTTTGCATTCAGCAAGTTACTTCTTAAAGTTTTTTAACGTACATACCTAAATTTTTATTCCACCAGCTGCAAAATACCGGTTCCAATATAGCCCTTACGAAAAATATCTATTATAATAATAATTAGAGTAGATACTCTAGAAAAATCATAGTTGATAAACTATAGTAAATCTGTAGTTGAAATTATAATTAAACTATAATTTTTTCGCGTCGGTAATAATAAATACATAAGCAAGTACAAGTTTCCTCGTAAGCTCTTATTTCCAACCATTCATAATTATTGTCAAGTTCTTTTTAATTCTTATCATTATTTTTCTTTAGACAGGGCGAAAGTAAAGATACTTCGAGTACCGCAACAAGTATGCTAAATTAAACTTTGCGCACATCGATGTGCATCATCAAGTTGATTTTAATTTTCTTTATTACAATATTCAATAAAATACAAATGCGTCGCGCAATTAATTCAGTACCGTTTATATAATCATTTTACATAACGTTTGCATAATACTTTTCGATTATGATCGTAACGCTAGAGCTTCTTTTAAATTAACATTGTAAGAAACTAACAAACTTTTTATAATTTCTTTTGTTTACTGTTTTCTGGCATTGCTGACAGGCATATAGAAGAATTTCAGAGATTCGAAGGAAAAAAGATTAGCCTCAGAGTCATAACAATATATACAATTTAATAATGTTCGACGTCATTGAAAATCTGTAGTACAACTATAAACCATTACTTAATCTTCATATCGCTCAATTAAATCGATCGTTTTTGCATATTTGTAATGAAACTTTCAAATCTGGATAAATTAAAAAGTGCATTATTTTATTGTAATTTTCTTTTGATTTGAATTTTGATGATTGAATTTTCAAATCTTCAATCTTCCTTTCCTCTTCTTCCACAATCCAATTAGAAACCAACTCCAGAAAGCCTTTTTTAAACGAGTAGCTCCGATCACCATCGACTTTAACAAACTCTATATTGTAGGGGGCCTTGGGTTTTCTTCAATTAAATAAAATAAACTCTCTCGATGTAATTTTTAAATATTGAGTAAAATATAACTTTATTAAAATATGTAAAGTTGGTCAGGTATAAAGTTTGAAGGCGAGATCAGGTTAGCGCGGTGTCGTTCGCTCGCGCGTGCTCCAGCGGTAAAATCTGCTGAGCCGGAGTTTCGCTCGCCCTTATATAGTGGTGGCGGGCTAGTTTCGCGCGCCACCACCGCGGTCGCCAACAGAGTTTCAACCCTCGCTGAGCTCTGCTCGCGGGCGCGCTTCAAGTAGGGGAGGGTGTTGCCGGGAAGCTCGGCCGCGCGAATTTCGCCGTAACCCCCAATCTCAGAACCGAGATTTCGGAAACTCAGCTCCAACGGTCGCAAATTCCTTGTAGGATTAATTCTGCTAAATATTTGGCCGTTACAAGATTTTTATAAAATTTGTTAAAAATTCCCTACAATATATACCTCCCCCAGCAGTGTTCTCCAAAACTAATTTACCGGCTCCGCAGCGAAAAATATGCCCGCGTCAACAGGATTGCTCGAAATGTTCGCGAAAGCTCGCCGCGCGGCACGTGGTTCGAAGCCAGCGGTGGGGCGCGCACGCGTTATTAAACGGCACTCCATTGACGTCATTAACGTGCACTCGCTCGAGGATTCGCGCCGGCAATTGATCGCCGAGCGGCCGACAATGAAGAGTTGATTGTTTTTCGAGATCGTTCGCAGCTCGCTGCTTTCCTTTTTTTTTATGGAGGGACTATCTTTTATGGGGGCTGAAATCATTTCGGGCTTTTTGACGGTGGTAAGTTCAGAGGTCACGAGTGCAGAGGACTTTTCGATTTTTTGGGGGGATGACAGTTTTCGGTTTCATTTGATTAACTTTTTGACGGGAAATAGATGCGTATCATTGAAAACTTTGTCATCTCGACAGCCGCTTCCAGTGTCTTTCGGAATCAAAGATTTAAAAGTAAAATCTGACATTTAAAGCTACGTTAACAATGACTATTGGAATTGTTTTTAAAAGCTCTGTAATGTTTCAAAAAGACTGAGCAGTAAACTTTGAAGCTTTGCTCTGTTTACATCGTTTCACCTTCGACTAAATTACAAGTGTTTATTTATTACAGGCTTATCATTGTCAATTCCCACATACATTGCTGGAATGTTCTTGTCCGCAACGACGTTTGAAAAGCCACTTGCAGCAGTGACATTGCGATCGAACACAATCAGGACCGACATCCAGCTCGAGAACACACATGCCGAATCTCGGCGCACGGAATTTTCAAAGCGTCGTCCGCGTCTTCGTCGAGCCTGCGGTCGAACGTCGATGCGCAAAATCCGTTCGAATTTTTCCGGGAGGAAGAGAAAGTCGCTTTGCTTACGCGGTCTGCCTCGGGACTCCGAGAGCGATTCTATCGGCGGTTTATCGGAAAAGTGAAGCTCGAATTTATGAATCATCGATTTGCATGGTTTTTGAAATGTTAATCCAGCTGGAATTTGTTAAGATATTCTTTGGAGAACAATGAAAATCGGTCATTAGACGTTGTCGCGTTGATTAATAAGAATCGTGATAATTAAGATTAGTTCTTTTCGAAATATATATTTATAACTTTTTCGTACTAGGTTATGAAATTAAAAAAAAAACCCATTTCGATCAGAATACAGATGAATTAGACAGTCTTTCGATAATGAGAAAGATTATCAAGAAAAATTATACAGATAAAGAGCACTTATTATAAGTACCCAATATCGCCAAAGAAATCTCACGATCTACCAGTCGCATTCCCTTAATTAATCGCCCATTTAACAAAAAAGAAAAAAAACCAGATACTCGATGAAGTCATTCCTGACAAAACTAGTTCTTCTTCTTATCACGCAGTATTCCTCGCTCATAATTCCTCGGAAATCACGCAGGCAGAGCCGGCAGTCGATTTCGGAGGAAACTACGTTCACCCGTAGCTTCGCTCGCACACACGAGAGTGTACACAATGGAATTAAGGAGGTCGAAACGGACGTGGATCGCTCACGGTTAGTCTTGCGTCCACTAAATCAATTTTGAAAACGGAGCCAAGGTAAAAAGGAAATTAAAAAGAAAATTATCTCGGTTAATTATTTCGTTTTTATTTAGTAGATTGAATCGTAAGTTACGCGAACGAATTTTCAAATTTATCTTAGATAAGTATTAAATTTATATATTTATTTTTGTACAAATTTTAAGTAAATCCCAAATAAAAAGCTAATACGGAGAGAAAATTTCTTCCCTTGTTCTGTACGATTAAGTCTGTTAATGTTCTTTTAGCTATTTGGTGCTCCTTAGAGTTCTTAGCGATCTCGAGACAAAAATTAGTATCCTTGAGTTTTATAGTAAATAGCTCGCGATGATGTTGCGAAGACTACAAAATGAATTATGATTGGTCTATTTGATAAATGATCGACTGTTCGTTAATATAAGCGTACACAGGTTTTTGTAAAGAAGACAAATAAATAAATAAATAAATAAAAAAGACTAATAAAGCCATTTTCTAGCGTCCTTTTAACTTCTCTCCTGTGGGCTTACAGCCTATACAGAAATATCTCATCCTCAGCAGCTAGTCTCTTCGATATTTCATTTATGAACACGCCAATTTAGTAATTATTCATTTACGCATAAAAGTCTTGATAAGAATCTTTTTTATCATTTTTGGGCGTTTAATAAAAAACAAAAGTCCACACTGAGAAAAATTTTCTATAGTAGAAATTACAATAGTGCATTTTAATTTGATCACAGACTGAAAAATTTTAAAAATTTCCATAGTTTTTAGTAAATTTTACGACTTCAATGATAAATTTTCATATTTAGACTTGCAAAATTTTCTAGGAACATGGTAATTTTTTAGATTTTTACAGTCTGTGATAAAATTAAAATGCTCTATTGTAATATTGGGCCCATTATTATTTCTATTATAATTAATGACCTACAGTATTTATCTAATAAACTGATTGCTTACGCCGATGACACAGTCATGTTATCTATAGAAAAGAATTGGGAACTGGCCGAAATTGCAATGAACAAATATTTGAAGCAAGTTGCTACTTGGTTAGCATATAACAAATTATCTTTGAATGTTAGTAAAACGGTTTACATTACTTTCGGTAACTACCGTGATAGTGTACCAAAAGATACCTGCATTATAATCGGAAATACTGAGATCAAAAGAGTTGAATATTGTAAATATCTTGGTTTAAATATAGACTGTAATATGAGATGGAATAAACACATCTATTATATTATGAATAAAACAAAATATCTAATTTAGTCTTCCAAATTCTCAAGATACATGGCAATGGATGTCTTACTCATAATGTACCATGCTCTTTTTCATAGTGTAGCCACTTATAGTATTTTGGTCTGGGGAGGTCTTATAAAACTAGCTTAATCCTACTACAAAGGCTCCAATCTAGGTTGCTAAGAATAATTTGCAGCAATAATTTTGTATTAAAAAAGTTTCCTTTAAATCTTGCACAGTCTTTTGCATTTGAAGCAATATTTTATCACTACTTTAATTTAGAAGAAATGTATATAAACAACGAAATACTAAAACTAGAAATAACAGTGTCCCCTTACCTTAAATATCAAAAACTGTTAGTAATAAGAATAGCTATGTTGCTGCTATAAGAATCTTCAATGATCTCCCAACAGAATTCAAAGTATTAGAAACTAGCAAGCAAACAATTAAACTAAAACTTAAAGAATGGATTAAGGCAAATATATAGGCTGTTGGTAAATTATTAATCAAATTGTTTACGTATTGTTACATTAAGAACACTACATCGTTAATTAATGAAATATTTATATCGCTGAGATTTAACGTTGTACAGATCTTACATGGCGTTTAGGATTGGTAGGAGGCGGGACGGAGGGGAAATGAGGGGGGCATAGGAAAGTTGGAGGGTTTATTTTTGGAATCTCTTTTCATAAGTAAAAATGTGAATAGTTTTTAATTATTATTTATTATATAAAATACATACATACAATGAAGTTAAATTCGCATTTTCGAATTTAACAAAAAAACACGTTGAAGCACTTAATAATCACGTCCAAAAAACGAACTATGCAAAGATTCGTTTTTGGCCTAAAGATTCTTCAATTCTTTCTTCACACAAATTTCACTTTTATGAATAAAATGGAAAAATAATAAATCGACGTACATGATTATTTAAAATAATTAATTGTTTCAATACGCATGAAATTACGAAACCTTTTTTCGCTGAAGGTTTTTTTTTCAACTAAAACTAAAGAAAACAAAATTCCTTTATAAAAATAGATTAATTATATACATTATTGAAATTATTTATTTTTAGTTTTATAAAATTATTAAAATTTAATTACTAAAATCACTCTATTAATATCATTATTGGACGTTTACGCTTAAGTTTACCAACATACATCACTTCGTTTTCTTCAATGTTTTCAATCTTCCTCTTTTTGGAGGTAGTATTGCTTTCTGTTGACTGTTCCTCACACTCACTTATTTCTTCAGTCGCAATAAGTCTATTTTCGACTTCAGGCTCTACGACTATAATTTCATAATTAGGTTCAATGTTCGTCGTAGGTAATTCTTCGTCCATGTCTAAATTTCTCATCTTGGGATATTTTACATTTCTACTTGCACCAGCAAGTGACTTTACCGGAGAATAATCAAGATCTGTTTCTCCGGGTGAGTAACTTACAGAAGTCTGTGGAACCTTACGCAAATATTCATATTCCTCCCAGTTCGTTTGCAACGGAGGGCTCGCTGGCGACAAAACGGCAGACGATGGCATATACTTATTTGCACTGGCAAGTGACTTTACCGGAGAATAATCAAGATCTGTTTCTCCGGGTGAGTAACTTACAGAAGTCTGTGGAACTTCGCTCGACAAGACGCCAGACGACTCGGTCGACTGAATGTTTTCCTCGATTGAACCAGGTATAATGATGGATGAGCTGTAATATTGGTGCCCATTTTTTGCTTCTAATACTTGAACCATGTTGATGTTGTAAAATATAGCCCCCTCGAGTGTATATGGTTGGTAAGAAATAACACACTATTGACTATAATTCTAATTACGAGCTCTATTTAGCGATCCTAACAAGCGCAGTTGCGTCGTTGTCTTATCCGTACTGATAACTTATAAAAGCAATACCCTCAACTTTGCGCTGGTGATCTTCGTCGGCGTGTAATTATGTGGGTTCAGTCGTTGACAGTAGACCGCCGAAGACAAGGTTGAAGTCCCGCCGATGAGCGTCGAGTCCGGGAGAGCCGGAGATGCCGTTGACTCCTTGCAAGTCGGCCGTCGAAGACAAGGTTGAAGTCGCGCCGATGAGAGTCGAGTCCTTGCTCTCTACTTTTGACTCCTTGCAGGTATCTCGGAGCTCAGAACCGTCCAGAGTCGGCAATGTTCGACTGCTTCCTTTGGAGCTTGGACTGCGAATGCTGGCGAGGCAAGAAAGAGTTTTCACTCTTCTGTCGACTTTTAAGCCCTTCCATCTTTTCCCCTTCCAGGAAAGGGCGCTCAAGTCGCTTCCAATCACGCCGAGTCATTTTCGAAACAATTGCGCCATCCCACTAGTGCGGTCAACTCAAAATAAATCTTGCTTCAATGCCTAATCCACGTACGTCTTGAAAATACAACTGATAAATTTATACTGACAGTGCTAGACATCAGTACTAGAATAGCAGTAGTAGTTCATTTATTTTGCTTTAGTATAGATACATAACAGTCACAACGCAAAGGCGAGTACTAGAATTTTTTTTTTTATTTTTTTTATTTTTTTTTTTTTATTGGCATGAACAAAAATTACATAGCCAGAACGCTTGTAAGAACGCTTTTTTAGTCATTTTCAATGATGGGCCACTTATTTTTTTAGTCTTTAACTAAACTTTCAACATTAAATAGAATTTTTTAATTTCATTTACTAGTTTTTGTTTTATAACGATTTTAAGTTATATATCGTATCGCAATTATATATATATATATCTTC
Source organism: Ormyrus pomaceus (assembly GCA_900474385.1). Classification (NCBI taxonomy): domain Eukaryota; kingdom Metazoa; phylum Arthropoda; class Insecta; order Hymenoptera; family Ormyridae; genus Ormyrus; species Ormyrus pomaceus. Next base: position 208 of record UCOM01002628.1, on the reverse strand, counting down.
CTATATATATGTAGTTGTAAGAGTGAGGAACCACTCTAGGCCCCCCCTCATTTCTTGGATAAATTCTGTCAAATTTTAGCATATTTGGAAAAAGATGGTGGCCCCCCCTCAAGCCCCCCCTCATTTTTTGAATAAATTCTAGGCTTATTCTATTCTTATTTTCAAAATATTTCAGCCGGTCGAAATTTTAACCAAATGAGATCTGGTC
>UCOM01002627.1:0-24341 GCA_900474385.1 Ormyrus pomaceus | reverse complement strand
CCTCTCCACCGTGCGCGCATAACGCACCGCGAGTCTTACGTAAGGCCGCGCAACGGTGCATTGTGTGCTCGAGTGTCCGCGGAAAATGCAAGCTTGCCGATATGATAGCCCGGCGAGAGAGAATTTCGATCGATGCCAGTTATGCAAGATGAGCGGCGGCAAGCTTCGGTTTTCGAAAATTTCGTAAATATAATCGTCAAGAGTATACCTGTTTTCGCTTTGAACGAGCAAAAAATTGAGCGTAAAATGGTTTTTCGGATGCTTCTTGTGTTTTGTTTATATTTCAATATTTGCAAGGTGAAAACTTGTCTGGAGTTACGAGGAAAATAGAAAAATTAATCTTTTGTTTGAAATTTTATGACAGTAGCATTGTAAATGAGTTGCTTGTTTATGTTTCTTATTTTCATTGTGGTAGGCTTGTCTATACCAGCGGAGAATTGGCATACTTTGCTGAAAAAAAAAACAGCCTAAAACACCAAAACAATTAACCAGCAATCTCGATCTATCGAAGATCGGTCAATTTAGCGGTCGAGTCAGCGGCGGCTCGGCGGGTCGTACATTTACACGGGGCGAGTGTCTTTTTTACTTATACAATTGATTATTCCTAGGAAAAAAAAGGCCGAGAAAGAGAGCCCTGAATAATTCACAACACTCGCGGCTCGCCGCAGCCGCTGCTGCAGGGGACGAATTCCAAGCGAACGCGCGCCGATAAATCTCGGACGGTGTCGCAAGCTCTCGTATACCTACAGCCGCGCCGGGCCCGAATTAAAACGTTTATCTTTCCCTGATCCTTCGCGGCTCGAGCGCCTTCTCGCCGCTGCCCGGGATATAAGTGCCGGGAAGAAGGGCCGCTGCGAGAAACCGAGCCCTCTTTTAAGGGACTGTTTCTTTTTTTCGTTTTCGATAGCTTGAATTCCGGAAATATCGTGGCGCTTAATAAAGTTTCAATTAACCGGCAGATAAGAGGCATGAATAAATGTAAAGAGCGAGATTTTGAAATGCACTAGTTCTTTGTTGGAAAATCAAGTGTAACGAAGTGGTTTCTGGCAAGTATTAATTCAACGTAAAAACGAGTTGAGCTTCTATCAGTTTTACTCAACACAATGCAATTATATTAGTCAATCCTCCATGAATATTTATAGCCCCCCGCGCCGATTAGCCATTTTTTTCCCCATCGGGTGCTAACAGTACTGAAAAGCCACCGCTCTATCAAGCATCCTGGCAGGAAAAAACGGCCGTCCAGCCTGCTGTTCGCGTTTCTACGTTTGTACACAGGTTCGCGTACGTACGTCTCTGCATACGTAACGCCTAACGGCGCGGTGGCGGGAACGGGAGGGGGGGGGGCGGAAAAAAAAAGAGCGAGAGCCAGAGGCGAACGAGCGGCGCCAAGTCTTGTCGCGTGCGACGACGATAATGATACCCGCCGCGCGGCGTCCGATACATTCGAAATGGTAATATGCTTCTTTTTCCTCCCCCCACCTCCCCCCCCCTCCCCCCTGCGCTCTTTATCGCGCAACCTCGCGGCAGCGGAGACACTGACTCGCAACTTTGCCGCGGCGAACGCATCGCTCGCCGGTTTTTTGCCGCCGCCGCCGCCGCCGCCGTCGAGACTTTTTTTTCCCCGAGCCCTCCGACACGTAATTTCTGCTTTCTGGGCTCAAGCAAATTAGGCGGTAACGAGTCGCGCTCTGTTTTTCGCATTGTTCTGCATTCTTTGCGAGCGCCGATTTTTAATGGGGCTTTTCCGCCGCTCCGAAGTACTTTTTACCGCGGCTTTTTCGAAAAAACATTGGCTTTGTTTGTTTTCAAAGAGCCTCGTTATTTAAATGTACGAAAACTAACGCTGTACACTAAATTGCTAAAAACAGTTTTCTCAACTAACACGGAGAATAAAACGAATTCTCAAAAAAACAAACAGAAAAAAAAAAGAAGACTTTCGAAAAAGGAACGAGAATCACGTTTTCCACGACTCTACCGCCTTGCTATTTTTATTTTCCATTAATTCTAAAATCCAAGGATTACCTTGACTTTCTCTCTCCATCTCTTTCTCGGGCACTCGAGCGAATGCTATCCAGCTTGTCAGTCCTTCGCTCGCATTATCTCCGAAAAAAGAGCAGCCGCTCTCTCGGCGAGCGAGCTCGCCTGCACAACAGGCACAGAGGCAGCAGCTTTTCCGAGCGACGACCTGCCAGGGCCGCGCGGAGCGCTCGCCGTTTTCCTCCCATTATATTCCGCGCGCTTCCGTCGCTTACGCGCTCGACTTCCCGCTCGCCGGGGACTTTCCCGCTTTTATCTCGTCGAAAAAGCGGCCGCCGCCGCCGCCGTCGCCGCTCCATTACGCGATCGTCATTGGCGCTCGGCGGCTCCCCGCGCAGCTGAAAGCTCGATCGGGATTCCAGGCAGGCGAGAGAGCCACCGTCGTCGCGGCGGCGGCGTCGGCGGCGGCGGCGCTTTATGCACTTTGCGCGCCCGGCCTTGTTTGTGCCTTGTTTGCGCTCGCTGTTAGTCCTAGTCGTTTTCTCCCCTCAGCTATAACCAGCTGCTTTGTCTAGCATGATTAATTGCCGCGGCAAGCGGTCCCGCAGTTTTCGTTAATTAATTTTCTTGCTAATTAGGCCATCAAAGTGTTAACTCTGAAATCGTTGCGTTCGAACGATGCCAAGACAGCGCGAACGATTAATTATTGTCCGTTTGTACGCGGGTAAAAATGCGCGCGAAAATTCGCGGAATGTCGCTTAATTAAAACGCCGTCTGAAACAACTGTTTCCTCCAAGATTAAAGCGAGGGAGCAAGATGCGCGCTCGTCTTCGCGGCTTTAAAATTTAATTATACGCTAATTTTTTTTTCGCGGTTTCGTCATACCAGCCGCGCGCTCGACGCGCGGCCACCGAGTTTCCGCGCGTTCGCGGTTCGTTGATATGTGCACACACGTGATTCTCGGCCGGGGAAACGTGCCAATTTCTATTAGGCCGCCTCTCTCTCTCTCTCTCGTGCTCGCGCCCGCAAAAGCGCACTTGCACATTTTCAGATTCAGCTTTTACTCCATTTGCATTCGATTATAAACCCGCTCTGGCACTTTTATTCGGCACGTCGAATTATGTAAAGACGCTCCGGAGAATTGTGTCGCGCTTCGTCGGCGTACGAAGCCTTAATTATTGTTTATTGCGCTCTCGGCTGACGTCAAGATAATTTTCGCGCAGCCACCGAGGCAAAAAAAAAAAAAAAAAAAAAAAAACGCGCGCAAAAAATTAACTACGCTGGCGCCTCTAAACGCGACATTGCAATCATTACATCCCAATGATCTCCCGGCTCGATAAACGAGTCATTCGTCATTGTCGCACACTTCTCGGGCCGCTCTCGTTTTAACGAGCCTGCCAAAAATTCGGTCAGCCCTAAACGGCGCGCCCTCCCTCGCGCGGAAGTGCCTCGCGGCGCGCAGCTCCTTCCCGAGTCGGTAATTAGCTTTTTAACCTCGCGATCGCGGCACGAAACTCCCGCGATTAATGAATTCGTCAGCGGTCGAGAGAGAGAGAGAGATTCGCGAGGGCAGATATACGCCGCAGCGCGTAGGAAGCGAGGAGGACTTTTTCTGCGTGCGCTCGATCCTCGCGACGTTACGTGTGTTATACGACGAGGTATACACGGAGAGGAAAGGAGAGCGACGGAATTCTGCTCGGGGAAACACAGGCGGAGCGGCGTGTAGATGTGCGGCGGAGGGGAGGAGGTTCGTGTCCGAGGGAATTAGCATGTCGCGCATGGCTTTTTAATGGCGTAAAAAATTCAACCGAGGAGATCCGTGTAGATTAGGATCGATTCGGCAAAAAAAATGGAGCAGCCAGCCCGAATGAGTGATACGGAAGGAGGAGGAAAGACTTTGCGGTATGTAATGCTGGAATATTAATTTCGTACAGTTTTATTTTCTTAGCCCCGATTCTAGCGAACTGCTGGATTAGAAAAATTCAATTTTTAGATAATTTGTGGTGCGCTCTAATTTTTGGAATTACGAACTAAGCGAAATTAGCAGATCAATTACACAGCCATTAAAGAGTTACGATTTCTCTTTTAAGCAAACTACCTTCACACTTACGTGTTTAAATAGCTTGCTAAAGCATTAAATTAAAAGGTGAAAAGAACAGAATAAACGTCTCTCCCTAATCCACCGCTTTGATTTAAATCCTTCATCAACTGAAATCTAAAAAGTACTACTGACTCGACGTTTTCTCCGTCTCATCACAAAAAAAAAAAAAAAAAGAACTAGCCGGCGACTGCGTCGGGCTCCCATTGTGCACCTGCGCAGCCTGCAGCCGCCGCGGACGACAGCCGGCAAGTGCGCCGACGCCTCGAGCCGGCAGGAAGAAGAGGCGGTCGTAGTTTTGCGCGTAGCCGCCTGGTAGTTTCTTCGATTTTTTTTTTAACGGCCCCCCGAGCTGCCTCCCCCTTTAATACCCGGCCGCGCTGAAAAATTGCACCTTGCGCGCCGGTGGCCTCCGAGATTCGCCGAGCGCGGAGATGGTAATCTCCGCGAGATTCATTGCTTTTGAATAATTACTCGGGATTGATTAGCTCTCGGATTGCGAGCTCAAAAACTACTGCAGTCCGTTCCCGAACGATTTATCTCTTTCGCTACGGTCCGTAGCTTTGCGGGGGGAAAAAAAAAGTTCCCGCACGGAGAGCAAACACACTTGACCATTTGGCTTTCTGCAAAGTAAATATTTCGTACAATATTTATCCTCTCGCGCGCAAAATCCGTCTAGACGATTCGGCGCGGCTCAAACATTTACATTGCTAAGTGCAAAATTTTTTTTTTTCCGCACGCGGAACTGCCATATATTTTCAGCTATTTTTAAACGCCGAGGTAGTTTCTACGCCGCGCGCAGACAATTTTTACGGATTTTTTTCATCTTTATAACGCGCTTACGGCCAGAGAGAGAGAGAGGGGGGGGACAAACAACTGCGCGCTTTACGTAATTTTTTATGCTCTCCTTAAAAAAATAAACGCCGCCGTAAACGCGGCGACTTCTTTTATACCCCCGCGGCTCGTAAATATTCTATACTAAGATTTAAGTAGGCTCCGCAGATAAGGAGCGATTTCTGAAAATTTTTCGCGAAAAAAAAAAAAAAAAACAACGGAGCAGCGGGTCTCTCTCGCGCGCATTAACCTACAAAGCCTCTCGGCATTGGTGTCGCCTGCCGCTTGGAGCCTCTCGTTCGCGTCGCTTTCGTTTTGAATTTCAAATAAACGCATTTTGAAAGCAATGTCACAGAGCGCTCTCTAGCGCGCTCTTTTATTTTTTGTTTACAATGGACGCGTGTCCCTGGCAGTAGGTCGCATTATTATTTTCCGCGCTCTCGTTCGCTCTCTCTCTCTCTCTCTCGCGAGGCGGCCGCGGAGACGCGTACACTCGAATAAAGCTCGCGGAATATATTCCTCTCTTCGCGAGCTCGGATAATCAGATGAATTCCGTTTATTTCGCGCACTCTTCATTATCCAATCCGATCGGGGAGAATTAATGTTTCATTGAGAAATACACCGCGGCTCGCAAAACCGCTTGTAAATATTTACACTCGACGCGCCGCTTTCCTGCCACTCTGCCGAGAGAGCGGAGAGCTGCGGCAAGTTTCCACGGAGCTCCCTCCAATTATTTTCCCACCGCGAGAGAAGACCCGAGAGCGAGAGAGCATCCCGGAGATGATGCTTTTCGAAAATTACCCGCTGACAATGCGCCGTAGAGAGAGAGAAAATGACAGGCGCTGGAGAAAATGAAGAGTAAAAGTGCTTACAGGCGCCGCATAACTCGATGTAATCACCGAGAGCTCTTTTTTTTTGTTATTAACTGCTTTCGGTGCAATTTTAATCGAGGTTATTTTTTTATCGTGCTCGTATAAGTTCGGAATATTAAAAAAAAATTGATGAAATGAATTTTAGTTTTTTTAAACTGCAATTTAGTAATTAGCAACTCTGAGCTCCACGTACAATTACATTATTTTTTTTCAATCCCACATTTTACTTTTTGTCAACCACTCATTACAAACGGCGGCGTACGACTTTTTACTCGGCTTTTTCTACAGCCTATTGACTGAAGCTACAAGCGGCCATAAATATTCAAGCTTTATTTTAGAATTTCTATTTTACTAGCGCCAACCGTCGGCTACGCACAACCGACTCCGTACTCGGTTAATTTTTTTCCAGCCCGGCGCATTTGCAACCCGATCAACAATGCAAATCAGAGAGTCTCATCCTTGATTCCGATAAGAATCGAGCAAAAAGCTGCTCCTTCGTCGCTTCGCGCGGACCTAACACCAGCGGCAGCAGCAACAGCAGCGGACGAGCGAACAAACAAACGAGAGCGCGCGACACCTTTTTCGCACCTCCAGCAGGCGGGCGAGCGGCCATTATGCAAAAGTTCCGGTCGCCGTTCAAAGAAAAAGGGTCGTCGACGACGTCGCGGGCACTTCCGCTCGACTCTCCGCCGCGCTGCGCACACGCGCGCGTTGTAAAACGCCGCGCGGAATCGGATGCGTGCATGCATTATAATAATAGAAGAGCCGCGAGAGAGAGAGAGAGAGGCGCTTTTTCGCCTGGAAAAAGAGGAAACGGAATTTCGAGCGCGCGCGCGCGCGACGCTCGCGGAAACTTACGACGGGCCGAGAGACTTTTTAGATTGTTATTTTAAAAATTTTTCCCTCGGCTCTTGCATTCGCGGATGGCTGCGCTTATTTTTAGCCGCTGCTTCAACAATCGCGCACATTTTGCTTTTGCAATTTTCGGTTGAAAATTCCAGCTTGAAATGTTGTTTTATCGATCTGAAGCTACGGAAGCCTAGTTGGCTCCTATATAGCTGCGCCGCGCGAAATATAAGCATCAGCTGTTTACCGGCCTCGAGGCCAAACTACAAATTGAATCGTAGCTCCCAATTTAACCACTAGCTTCAAACGTAAACAAAATGACTGGCGCTTATTTTCTCAAGGCGCCGCAGGCAAAACAAGATTTGATTTTGATTAAAAACAAATTTATGAGCGCGAGGCGTCGGAATAACCCAGACAAAGGCGAACTCGGAAGGCTCGAAAACATTGCATCGACAGCTTGAGAAAGGCGACGGCAAAGAGCTTCCTTTTCAATCCACTTGCCACGTGCATAAAATATCCGGCCGATAATCGACGCTTCGACGCTTCGTCCCGCCGACTAAACAAGAAGAAAGGAGCAGCGCGAAATAACACGACGAGAGCGACTGTCGATTCTCACCCGGAGGAGGCGAAATTAGCGGAGGCTACAATGTGGGAGTAGCGAGCCTTTGACTCGAACGCTCGACTGCTAATGAATTCCCTCGCTTTGCGGCCGATTTTTCCAATGAAGCCTAGCTATATTTTCGAGAGGCTCCGCTGCCGAGTTTTAATAACCGGCGAGAGAGGAAGATCGCACAAGTGCGCGGAGGCGCGTTCACGGGCCAGGTATATAAATTACAGCGGGCAAAGCACGCATCGACGTGGACGGCGGCAGCGGAAATAAAGCCTTCTGACGATGATGGACGCCGCTGCCGCCGCCGCGGGCTTTTACGACTCCCGGCTTTTCCCATCTTGCTCGCGCCGCTCGCGAAAACTATTTTCCGACGAGCCGAGGCCAAGTCTTTCCCTTTCTTTGCTCGGCGCGAAGCTCTCGCAGGAAAAAAGCTGATTTACTGCCAAGGGTCGAGAGAGAGAGAGAGAGAGAGGGAGAGAAAAAGGAGCTTTAGCCCTTTGTGGCGCGATCCTCCACGAGAATTCTAAACAATATTTCTTTCTGATGTGTTTTTGAGCCGTTGCGCCTTGGCTTTTACGGCTTTTGATGAATATAATGGCGAAATTCCATTGTTTCCGATACTAACGACAAAGCTTTACTCCGACACCGTTAAAGCTAATTTCAATCGAGTTTTTCGAACCTCCCGGAAGGTCATTTCCCTCGAGCGGACCTGTCGCAAAAGCTCCTTCAAAAAAAGTTCGAAACTCGGTCTACATCGGCCGCGCGCACAACACGTCCCTGGAATTCCTGAGGCGTTTGCAAAATTGGCACTGCCGCGCGAAAACGGTTATAGTATATATACCTGGCCGAGAGAGAGAGAGAGAGAGTTGGTCTGCCGATCATCGCAGGTAGTATAGAGGAGAACGAAGTGTGCGGCGAACCGACGAAAGATAGAGAGCGAGAGAGGAAGAGGGCGAAGGACGCGCGCGCCGAGAGGGAACTTGGAAATTGGCTCGTAGTTAGCGAGACCGGCAGAAAAGACGGAAAGAAGTTGGAGCGCCCGGCTCGGCGAACTCCGGAATTCCTTTGCATAGACAATCTTCCCCCGCTGGAGCTTTTTTTAGTTAAAGCTCTTTCGTCGATGGATTTTTCAACTTCTTTTTTTATTTTTATTTATTTTCGTTGGCAAGTTGCGTTTCACTTTCGCGCTGAAAATAAGAACGTTTTTAGAGCTACCGCTTTGACCACTTTAAAAATTTGTTTACTCTATAAATATTTATTTATCTTTGCACTGACCTATATTGCTTACTTTTTATCTTTTTAAGTCTTTTCCGCGAAATAAATTCAACTCTCTTTTAGTAAATGTTTTTAATAAACTTGAACTGAAAAAACGAACGCGAAATTTTCAAACGAGATTGCTTTTCAATTATTTTTGTTAATCTTTTTGATTCCGAATGGAAACGCAGATAAAACCTGTTCGCGGGAAGCCCGAAAAACCGAATAACCAGTCCGCGGGAAGAAAAATCCGTACTCTTATCAAAGAGGCACCGAAGAAAATGCCGGAAAAAGGTCTCGGCAGAAAAACGCTCGCCGCCGCTCCGGAAGGTTAAAATCAGCGGAGCCTATTCTTAAACGGGAGAAGGAAGGAGTGAAACAAAAAAAGCGGAAGAGCCCAACGAAGGAACAACGAAAACGAAAGAGCGGCAACGAGGAGGGGGGGGGGGGGAGAGAAAGGGCGAGTGGAAGTTGGGCGGGAGAGTCGAAACAAAGGGACGCGCGCGAAGCCATGGCGAGGATTCGGAAGGGAGAAGGGAGCCGTGGGAGGAGAAGCAAACGAGGCGCGGAGAGAACTTGCCGAGAGAGGAGAAAACCGACCGACTGCCTGTGCCTGCCTGCCTGCGAAAAATGAGAGGCAAAAATTCGAGAAACGCTTGAAAGAACGCCTTGCACGCAATTGCGTGAGGCCGCGCGGCAAAACTCGATCTCCAAACGTAGATTGTTTCGTCCGCGTTACCTATGGAGTTTAGTGGCAACACTTTTCCTGTCCCCCCCAACTTTTGGCGTATACGACGTCGAAGAAGAAGGACGAGAAGGAAGAGGGACGTTAGAGCAGCAGTGGAATTGACCCAGATGCGGTTTCTTGCCCGCGAGCGACTTCCTCCTCCTTCCGACTCGCGGCGTCTCTGTTTGCATTTTTCCGGCCACGCGAAATTCCCCGGCTGAGCTCTCCTGCCGTCCCGTTTAAACGAATCCGAAACTCCTCGGCAAATAAAGTTTTTAAGAGCCCTGCTTCGAAATTACCGACGTCCTTCTCCCAAATTCGTCGGGCAAATACGCCGGGACCCGAATATTAATCTTCCGAAGCTCTCCGTTATTGACCCTTTTCGGGCTCCTCTATATACGAATGACAGAAAAAAAAAAATCGGAGCGAGCGGGAACAGCTGCCGAGATCAGGGAAAAAAAAAGCAGCTGTAGTCGCGAGCGAATCGATACGAAGGCAGATGCGAAACGACTCGATGACATTCCGCGAAAATCGAATTTTCTCGGGCGATTTTTCAACTTCTTTCTCGCATTCCCCGGCCCATTTCTTTCCCCCCTCGCGCCTCTGCCGTTTTTCCCGATTCCCGTAATGGACGCTGTGTTTTTTCATAGGTCTCATTAGTTTCCGATTGACGGGTAATTGAGGAATCGATTAGTTTTTGCGCGAGTAACAATATTTTTCTATAGAAAAAGCTCGCGCGCCACCGAGCATTAAACGATTAACACGCGGTAATTGCAAGAAATATAACGCGAAGGCCGTCGTCCGCAAGGCGTGTTCGGTTAAACAATTTTTATTTACGGCATACATTTTTAACTTATACCTTGTAACACATTCGCGTTATCGCGGCAGATAGCAGTAGACAACGAAACCAGTCCCCGAAGCCCGAAAAGACAAGCGTGACCGCGAGGAAAGAGAACCGTCGCAATTTTTCCGACGTCCACTCCAGGCCACCGAAGAAAGTCAGCTCTCGCGCAACAGCGTCCTCCTCCTCCTCCTCCTCGGGCGCAAAAAACGCTATTTACTCTTCGGGCGAGTTAGCACGACAAAAAGGCCGGCAGGTTTCTTGTTTACACTGCGGCGTTATTGCGTCTTTTCTCTCTCCCCCCAATGGTGCGCACTAGGGGATTTCGGGCAGCGGGTGTCAGGAACAAAATCCCTTCGATCGCGCACGATGGAGAGAACAATGAGCTTCTCGTGTTTCGCGGTCGGCCTGTTCTTCATTACGCAACGGTCGTCGTCGAACGCTTTATTCAACGGTCGAATCTGCTGCGGGGGACGACAAACAGTGACATTTTTCTTTTTTTTTTTTTTTCTAGAATCGCATCGCTTTCGATCGATCGAGTCTTCTCCAAATTAATAAACCAATCTCGTCCCGAAACTAGGAAGAACTTATCGGATAACGAGCAGCTAACGACTCGAGCGGCAGCCAGTCGGAAAGCGGCGGGGAAAAAGGGGGAAAGAGATCTCTCGCGCGGCGGCGGCGTCGTCGAAAGTGCAAGTCGGCTGAAACGAGGCCGCCGCCGCCGCCGCCGCCGCCGCGCAGGGCGGGAAACGAAGCGAATGAGAGGAAGGGACAAGGGACTCGGCGCGGCCGCCGCTTGAGTTTCCTCTGCAACCGCTGCATCTTTTCTGCCGCGGCGGCGGCGGCCCTTCGGCAGAAGGAGGAAGACGTGCCAACCGCTAAGGACTCGAATTACTCGCCGACACCTCGCGGCAGCGGATCTTTTTTCGCCCAGGGTCCCTTTTGCGAGAGTACACGTAACGATCGGCGGAGGATCGCTGAGTTTATAAGAATGTTCCGCCTGGTTCCTCGCTTACGTAAGGGCCTGGGGTTGCGAGTTGTTATTCCGAGGGATAAGGATTCAAGTTTGCGATCGCCATTAAAATGGACTCGTGACTTATAAAATTATTTTTAATAATTTAATTGTGAAAGAAAGGCCAGTCGAGGGAAACGTCGACGTCTCAAAATTCCAAGTATACAAAGGCCGCCTAGAAAGGAGGAAAACGCTCGTCGACTTGACCGACAGGGGAATTTCACAAACGACGCGACGCGCAGGCAAAGAAATCTTTATTAGGCTCGAAGAAAATTCTCCTTTTCCTCGCGTCGCCGAGCGCGAGCTGCTGCTACTCGCGTCGACTCGCGCGACACGGAAATATCGGCGCGTACGTGCGAGACCTGCGCAAACTGCGAAAATAGCATCTCCGCGAGCGCGCGGCCCGATATTGTTTCTCGGAAATGGAGTCGAGCGCGGCCTTATTGCGGATTTTCGCAGCCACGTGCGCCGCGGCGAAGCCTCCTTTTTCTCAGCCGCTGCCAAAGTCGAAACGGGTTAGCGGCGTCGGTGCCCCCCCCCCCTCCGTCCTCGGGAAATATCGAGTGCTATTTATTTTTGCACCTTCGGGAGATATTTGCATAATCCCCGAAGAAATTCGAGCCTCGTAGTGGCGATCTTAGCGCCTTTAAGAGACATTAATCGGGGATTCTCGAGTGCGCCGACAAGTTCAATACGAATCGACGATAAAAAAACCGATGACTCGTAACTGCGGATTAACCCACTCGAATTTTTTTGCGATGAACCTGAATCGCGATATATCTGAAGAATGATCAAAAGTTAATCGCGTTCATATATCGGTACTTTTTGTTGAAATCCAGGAAATATAATCAATGCGTTAATTTATAATTGCTAAAAGTCAAGTTTCCACTCCACGTGTCAATCCGGTCTCGACAAAAAGCGCGACCAAAAATTACACTTGCCGTTCCTCTTAACCGTGAAATCGCGTTCGCGCTTATGTCACCGCAGCTCAAGTGCGACTCGGTTGTGTTTACGAAGCCTAATCGCTCTCGTGTGCGAGAGCTGTTTTGCATCTCTCTCTCTCTTGTTTCCTACAAGGTCGACGTCCGAGGGGGCAAAAAAAAAGCATCCGACATATTACACGCTCATTAGCGATGCTAATTGATTTTTATCGGCTGGAGGGGGAGAGAAGAGGGATACGAAGCGAGATCGCGGCGGCTTCGTTACGAAAATTATGACGGATTTATGCGCGATGACGGAGGCCGCGCGAGGAATTATGCTGATGAGCGCGGACGGTAAATCGGCTCTCGGCGAGCGCGATGAAAGCCGATACGCCGATGCTTTTGTTGGTAAGTCTGGATTTATCGCCTCTCGCGGCCGCATTAAGGATCCGAGAGAGGAGAGAGAGCCGAGCGCCGACGGTAAGCGATATTTAAAAAAGGCAGCTCACTCTCGCAGAAACAATAAACGCACTCTCGCGATAATCGCGACCGGCTCCACTCCGCAAATCGCCGCGAGGCGCGCAGAAAAATTCACTCGACAAATTCAAATAACCATTCGATTCGAACGCGAATGAACTCGACAAGCAGCCTCTCTTCTGCGCCGCGTTCGCCTCAAATATAAGCAAAAGAAGTTGGAATCCACGTTGGATAACCTCGAGTGACTCAACAAGAACATCGGCCCGGCAGCGCAAAAAAAGCGGCCCCGCGCGCGCGCGGCGCACTGTAAATAAACACTCGAGCCTCGGCAGCGCCTCGGCTCTCGACAAAGGAGCAGGGAGGTGCGGGAACAAAGAAAAAAGCCAGATTCGAAGGCGCGCGCGCGCGCCACGCGGAGGCAGAAGGAAGGAACACGGCCGTCCGCGAAGGGCCCCCCCGACGTACACACGTACAATTTCGCGCGCCTCGAGTCTGGCGGGAACGAAGCGAACGAGGAGAGCTAAATGAAAATGGGTCGAGTCGTCTGAGCGACGAACGGTGGAGGGGGACTACGACGACGACGACGACGACAGACGCCGGGCTCTCGATTTCTTTCCGTCGTTTTCGAGCCGCTTGCACCGGTTCGATGCTTTCTTTTACCCGGCTGAGAAGGATATTTGCCATTACGGAGCCAATAGCTTTCCTTTCTTTGGGCGAAGAAAATTTTCAGTTCGGAAACCAAGGCCATTTTTCTCTCCGTTTTATCCAGTTCGCCTCTCCTTCGTTACTCGACTCCCCCCGTCGGCTTTTCTTCCTCTCTCTCTCTCTCGTTCTCCCTCAAATCCGCGTAATTCTAACTTTCCTCCTCGCTCTTTTCCCTCCGCCGGTTTCATTGCGTGCGAGACGAGGCTTGACGGCCGCGGCGGCGGCGACGGCGGCGACTCGGGCTTGCGGCCAGCAACAAAATGCACATTTATGCGTCTGGTTTCTCTACGACCGGATTTCTGCGGTGAACGGGACTCCTCCTATATATGTATATATGCCGGCACTCGGGGAACTTCAATGTCGAACGTTGAAATACAAATTAAAAGAAGTGTAACTGTCGGGCCGAGAGGCTTGTCGTCTCCCTGTCGCTGATCTCCCCGGCCGAGTCCATTTCTTTTTTCAAAATAATACTGTAATGAGGTTTCTTTTTAGTGGCGATAGGTTTTTATAATCTCCTTTTTGCCGCTAAAGTGGATTGCATTAAATCGAGATTGTCGATAAATGTGCTTTAAGTTAATAAAGTTAAATACTTAAGTGCCCTGATCAGGCCGCTTTTTATTTCAGTTCTCGATTTCTTCACTGAATTCGAGAGTTCTGCATCCTGATTGCATATCATTATCGTTAGATAACTGAAATATGAACAAAAAAATCATGTACCAACGATTAATGGGGGAAAAAATGTTCGCGTATTAAATTCTATATTTAAATTTCACACGGCTCTTAAATTTTTTCAAGTAATTAACCTCCTTATTCGCCGCATTTAAAACTTCAAGACCCCCGTCGAACAAACACTCGAAACAAAAAAAAAAAAGCCAAGCTTACATCGCCGGTCGAAGCCTCGTCGCGTCACGGCGAGCCGCCTAATTCAAAGCCAGACCGCTTGACCCCGAAAAGACGCCGAAATCCACGTGGCCGAATATCCTCGCGGGCATCCGGCGATAAAGTTTCTAATCGGCTTCCGAGTCCCCCTCTTTTTTTTTCCCCCGCGGCGACTGTACAGCTGGGCCACCAAGGACTCCGCGTCCCTACCCGAAATCAGCGAATCTGGAGTAAGTATCGCGTGTCGATGGGAAAGCGGAGAAACTATAACGCGCAGTTGCGTAAGGCGACCATTGTTATATTGTTATATTGTTTCTATGGAAATTTGGGGGATTTTGGATTGATTTACCGTTGAGCGAAGGCAGATCGATTGCGGATTTCAAGGAACTAATTAATAGACGTTTCTGAGAATATAATAGTGAGACTGTGAATACATTAGAGCTCGAGCATAATGAAGATAATCTTCTTTGTCTGACTACGTAGGCTTCAATCGTAGTAATGAAACTTCAGGTAAATGACAGATAATCTTCCTTTTGATTAAAACACTGATTACTGGAGGCGAAGCATTGCTGGAAAACTTAATGAAAAAATTTATTTTCGCGATAAAGATTTATTATCGAATTGTAACAAAATTTTATGCATTCGAAAATATTTCACGAACTCCGAAGTCATGTGCGCGAAAAGAAATCAATTTTGATTTACGATGTTCATGATTCATGAAATATTTTTTACGACTTTTACTGTAAATGGAATTTCCTTCTTTGAATGTTTCAGCTACACTTTCACCTTCATTTTTTTTTTTTTTTTTTTAAATCATTTCGCAAAATTTATCATTACACTTATTCAGCCTCACTTTCGCAGCTCGATTCTGCCAAAACAATTTTCAAAATTAGCGGAAACCTTATCCAGAAAAATAATCCGTCGAAATTTCGCGGAACGCCGAATTCCCGGGCGCACCTAATCTCGTGCACAGTCACATAAATAAAGCCCCCCCTTCAAAGAGCGGCGCGTGCTTCAATGCCGAACAAAGTAAGCTCCGGCACCTCCGGAACGTACCGAACCCCAAGCCAAAAAGGCCAAAAAATTACAAGAGGCAAGAGGAAGCCATCAGAAGCTACACACACTCGATACACTCGGGGAGAGAAACTCCGGGCACGTTTTACGGCTTTTTCGGTGCACGCTCCTTCGCCGATCGCCAAAAGCCACTTATGCGATCGGCGAGCGAGAGCGGCCGGGAGGGGAGGGGGGAGAAGCCAAGCGTGGCCTTCGGCCCGGCCGAAAAAAAAAAACGAGAGAAGGCTCCGGGAGCGCCGAGCGTACAAAGGAGGAAGCAAAGAGTTGTCCCGAAACCGGCGCACTTTTACGACGGATTAGGAGTTTACGAGCCGCCTCTCTAAGTGGCCAGAAAATGGGGCTTTATTAGCTGACCTTTTCGTGCCTCTCCTCGGCCTCTCTCTCACTCCGGAAATGGATGCGGGATGAATTTAGCGCCGCGAGGTACGAAATGCGCCCGGCAGAGGGCGCCGACTCGCGGATTTTCGATCGCGAGAGAGTTTTCGGAGGTGGAGGAGGAGGAGGAGGATGGAAGGAACGTCTTGATCTTTCTCCGTCTGGCGCGAGGCTCGAGAGAAATGCGTGGGAACCGAAGCATGTGGCTCAACTGGTTCGCGAAATATTGCGTTACGAAAGTCCTCTCTCTCTCGCCCGTACGCACGTGGATGTTTCTCTCGCTTTTTTTTCTCCTCCTCCCGCTCCGCGTTTCTCTCGTTCTTCGCGCCGCTCCGGCCGTTTCATAAACGCGCCTGGCTGGCTCTTTTTGTCTCTCAGCTGTTATCGTCACGAGGTTTTTTTTTTAGAATAAAAACTTGGAATCGAAAACCAAACAAAGATGCTCCCGGGACTGATATTTTAATTCCTCTCTTTTTCATTCAGTTTGAGTTCGCAGACTTTTTCGCGGAACATTTTTCCAAGCGCTCGTTCCTTTATCTCGGCGCCTCCGCTTTTCTCTGTCAATTAACTTTCCTCCACAAACGTATAACGTTTCCAAATTTGCACTATAATCCACTCGGCGCAAGACTCGACTCTCAAAGACTTCTCGTATTTCTAAGCGAATTTCTGCTCCCCCGGCGAGAGAGTAACTCTTCCATTCGAAAAACAAGCCTTTTTTCCTCGCCGAGAGCGGAATAAACAAATACGTGGCAAATTTTCGTGCTCGCGATGAAGGAGCGGAAAGTATATAGGAGGCGGAGGAGGGAAAAAAGAAAGCGCCTCCTTTTGTCCGGAGGGGCCCTCCTCCCGCGGCGAATCAGCATTTCAGATTTAAATTAACGGAGCGTCGCGCCGCTCGGCGAGAACTTTTTATCTCTCTCTTTCACGATCGCGCTTTTTATTTGCATTTTATTATATTACGCGCCCGACCTGCACGGGGCGGCCCGCAGTCTTCTTTCTTTGTGATGTACAGGAGCGCGGGGAACGATTGCCGCCGAGCTCCGAGAGGAGAGCCGAGGAGAGAGACGCTCTTTAATTAAAAGCGGGAGTACAAATTTTGCGTATTTTGAGAGGCTCTCCGGGAAGGAGGTTCTTTTTATAGATACGTCTATCAGCTGGCTAAATTGAATTTGAATGTTTAATTTACTCGACTAATTAGAGCCCGGCTCCTCGTATTTTCATTTCTTTTGCCGGAAGGTTAAACTCGAGACGTTTTCTAGCGCGACGGAGATTTTTTCAGCGAAACTCGACTCGACTAAACTTATTAGACAGCTGCACTTATCGTTAACCCGACTCATTAATCCCGCGCGGCAATCATAAAGCTTTCCCGAAAAAAAAAAAGCGCTCTGAATCATTACGCGACGGGGGGGACAATCAATCGCGACGTGTCTAATTGCAAAAGCGGCCGTTTGCCGATCGGTCAAGCGATCGAAAACGGCAATCGATCTGCTCGGAAAAAAGGCCCGCGGCGCCCAATGATGTATATATATATACACACGCTTTCTAAACGCGAGAACGTCTGGTTTAACGATTTCGTCCAGCTGACAAACGAGCCATCTCCCCCGGCGAAGGTGGGGGCAGAGGGGAACAACGAGAAGAGGAAGAAAGTAGCGCCCGGAGAGGAGAGAAGCCTCGTCTGCGTCGCGTGACTTCTACGCGGCTAATACCACTCCGTACAATACACTCGGCCAATCGCCAGCTGATCTGGCAAGCAGGTGCGCGGAATATAAGGGCTCGAGCGATCGCGACGGCGACGAGGTGCGAATGTGGGTCGTTACGTAAGCGCGGCCCGTTTGTTTACTTGAAAAAATTGCGACCTGCCAAATCGCGAGAGGCTGATGGTCGCCGCGGTAATACGTTGAGCACGCTAATTTCCGACTGGAGGCGTTGAAATTGTTACAGGTTTAATTGAGATATCGATTTAGCTTGGTTTTTAAAGAAAGTGGCAGAGTTAATCTTTCAATCTAAATTTATAACACGCGCATAAATTTCATGTACAATCACTTTTAAGTAAGTATTACGGTCATAGTCATAATTATCTTATAGTATCTCGACCCCACTGATCAATCTCGCGATTGCATCGAAAAATAAATAAAGAGCCCAGCAATTACCAGCCACGATAAAGATCAGTGGGTTGGCCGCATGAAAATGTCGCAAACTTGGCTCCAAAACCACAAAGCAGACGCAAAAGGCAGTCCAGCTCCTCCATTGATCAATTATGGGGGGGGGGGGGGGCAACCGAAATTCGTTCAAAGCGCTCTCAGCTCGGAGTGATTTGCGAAATTCGGCCTCCTCCTCCTCTGCTCGTGTACGTGGCGGCGTAAAAAGCCGGGACAGACACGTCCGGCCTTCCCGCTCGGCGTTAGATGGACAAAAAAGGCCTTGCGATTAGGAGCGAGTGACGAAGCAGATAAATTCGCGCGCGGGGCCACTTTCACATTCTAATTTCGCCTTTGCCGCATTATACCGTAACCGCTGTACGTACACGAGGCTGAAGAGGCTACGTAGTTTTTGGCGTGACGCGAGGCTTCCATTGTGTCGAGATTTTCAATCATTTATTATGCCTAGAAAGTTTTCGTCGAGAGAGAGAGAGAGAGAGAGAGAGAGAGAAAAAGAGCCACGTTCCAAAGCGGTTAAAAAAAAAAGAAAACAGGCAAAGAGACGCAATATCTGGCGAGACTGATCGAGCAATGCACCGCGGCGTCGTAAAAATGCACCTCCCACACTTGGCTCTCGGGCCGACGTCCGGTTTTTCCGCGCGTAGTCATGAATGACCGAGCTCGCGTACGCTCCGGCTTTCCACGTCACGTGACCGAGCGCGAGCGCGCGCGCACACATGCCCACGCGAATTCGCGAGCCGCGCCGTATCCTCGTAAGGGCAAGGCGGCGCGGCGCAGCCAGTGCGCGTATACACGTGGACAGGAAGCGGCAACCTCCTTCTCTCTCTCTCTCCGTCGAGCTCGGCGACGCAAAAATAAGCCGCGCGGAGGGTCACGTCTGTGTGAGCGCGCGCCTGAATTATGCACTTTCGGAGAGCGCGTTGTTTGGGCGCCTTGTATTTTACACAAGTTTCTGATTTACCTTTGGCGCGCTTTCTCCTAAGTTTGTTTGGAAGAGTTGCTAATGATTATAATTACGCTTGAGAATTATTAACGTTTCGCATCGTTGCTCGAGGCTTCCGCAAAGAATGAAACAATCTGCTAAACGATATACTTCCAGCTTTGAATTTTTCACGGTAAAACGTAAAAAAAAGCATCGTCTTAACGTGTAACAGGAACAGGATAACGACGCGGCCGACCATTGCGCAGTGCGCAGTGCCTTTATCGCAGGAAGTCTCTGCAAAGTCCAACGTTTCGAGATCGAAGTAGTTCTCTCCGCGCTAACAACGGCTGGAGATTTACCTCGGAAAAAAGAATTTCTTATCCGCGCGGCGTAGGAAATGAATTTATGCCCGACGCGGCATTGTTTCTCCGGCTCGGCGACAGATAAGAAATCTTCAGTCGAGCACGTGACGCTCCGAAACAGGACGTTTCGGGAAATCGGACGAATAGGAATTTCTGTTTTAGAATCGCTTTCTTAGAGCACCTTGAGTATTGCACCGACAACACAAAAACTGAATTCAATTAGTAAGTTTTGTTAAATTGCAAAATTAGAAAAAAAAACAGCTACTTTTTTGTAGTTTTATTTTTGCAGCGTCTCTCTAAAGGGAGATGGAGAAAATTCAATAATTAATATTCTACAAGCTGTCAAAGTTTCGAATGTGTATTTTTTCAAGGTGCTCATATCTCAGAAATAAATTAACCTACAATTTTCAAAATAAGGCCGAAAATTCTCTAAATTAGGGCGGTTTCAATAGCTCCGTTTTTATAAGTTTTAATCTGAATGGGGAAATCTGTTTACGAAATAAAATTGGCATTGATTATGAGAACCAAAAAAATATTAAGAAAACCAAAAAACTATTTCTTGTTTTTTTTTCTAATTTTGCAATTCAATAAAATTGTTTACTTAAGTATAGACTTTGTTGTTTCGATATTGGGATAATCTAAGGAAGCGATTCCAAAAAAAATGGCTATATCTCCGATTTTCCCAAAAAAATGTTATTTTGGCTGATTTGGCGAAAGCCGTGAATGTATAGGTCACAAAGCTACAAGCTCAAATGCAACCTTAATAAAGCATTTTCTCAAACGGACTACTTCGACTAAATAACCGGAATTGTCTAATGTGCAAATGTAACGCTTAATCTTGAGGGGACGCGGAAAAGTTGCTGCTGCCTGTTTTTAAGCCCACCCGCCGAGAAGTCCTTGCGTGCGTAATAATTAACTGCTTTTTGTATTAAGAAAGATGTTTGTTTGTGGCATTTTTTTCACTGACTCTGGCTAACTTTTCTCCACACTCGTTTTGCTTGATTTATTAACCTCGGTACACGAAAACTCATTTTTGCTGATTACGAATGCGTGTACATGTTTTTAAAGGCTACTTTTACGTATCATTATGCTAATTAAATATGCGTATTTTCATAAAAAAAATGAACGATTTACGTAACAAATTTACGAAAATTACAGTTAAGTGTATAAACTACATTCTTAGGAAAAGACTTAATTGTCCGAATTAATTCTTCGGAAGAGGAAGCATGTTCCATTGAGAAATGTAGGTCACAAATCATTCCCAAATTTCGAACTAAGTTGGCAATTTTTATTCCTCCACGGAGCTCTACATTATCAAACGGCGAGTTAATGTTCGTCCGACGGAGGCCGGATATTAGTCATAACCCAAATAAAATCAAGCGCCGAATTCCTTCCTCTCCCGTTCGGCGCAGTCAGCTGGTGCGCCAATCAATCCACCTCTCTGTTCCTTCCCAGCTTCAACGCTGCCCGGTTTATATTTATTCGCGCTTATCAAAAACGCGCGCCTGGGCTTTTTCTCTCCCCGCGCTTTCGGCCATTACCGCGAACTCAATTGGCGGTTGGAGTGTTCGGGCGTTAAAAAAAGCAGAGTCCGAGGGGAGATAAGCGCAAGACTTGGAATTGAGGGTGCAATTATAGCTTGAGTTCCGATTGCGAAATGAAATACGGAGCGCCACCTCGTTTTCTAATTGCTCATTTGAATCGTTCATTAAAAATCTAACCTA
The DNA here is from genome assembly GCA_900474385.1 of Ormyrus pomaceus. NCBI lineage: Eukaryota > Metazoa > Arthropoda > Insecta > Hymenoptera > Ormyridae > Ormyrus > Ormyrus pomaceus. The sequence goes on along the minus strand of UCOM01002627.1, from coordinate 3,673 downwards.
AAAAGAGTCTCGATTGCTTCGGACGTCATGGTTGCAAAAACTACTCCGATCTCATTTGCATACAATGTTTCTTTCGGCCAATAAGCCTCTCGCAGTCGATAAACTAGAGGCAGGTATTTTTATAATATAATTGGCCTGGAACTTTAATAAATCTTACAAAACTCAGGCTCGTTCCATCTTATCTCGCGACACAACCGGCTAGAATGGATTTATCTTGTTCAAGAAATTGAACCCGGGCATTCGCTTCTATTCGCGAATTATATAAGAAAGAGAGAAGGCTCGCATGTCGCGTATCTGCGGCATATCTATACGCTGTAAATATTAATCAAACCTCGTGCCGGTGTGTTAAAGGATATATATATATACAACTGCCTCCCTTAATCCCGTTTTTTTCCTTCCGCTGCTTATTATAAGACTAAATTCAACGTGTGCTGGTGTGTGTATGTTGGCTTTGATAAATGTTCCAAGTTGGCGAAATAAAAAAAAAATTGGCGCGCACTCCAGCCGGCCGTGTGTGTTCGGGCCTGCTTCTTTTCTCGCTAATGATTCCCACTTACATTTTAATTAAGCCGCCCGTGAGCATTTTGTAATTCAATTTCGAGCATTTCGTAATCGGACTCGGAAATTTATTAGCTCTTTCTCCCTCCGGCTAATACAGTTTTATTCGAGCTTGATGTATGTATGCTGGGGGACAAAAAACTCGAATACATTATTTTCATTTGGTATATTAACGTGCGATTACATGCGATTATAACGGTATGCGTTCTGTAAATGTTCAAAAAAATGTTATTTAATAATATAGATAACATGTGATACTTTACCTTCGAAAATAAATAGCATATTACATATAAATAGCGAGCACATTTATAAGCAATAAAATAAAATGTTTCTTCTAAAGGATTAAGGTTGGCGTACCAGTGTAACCTCAAAAAACCGCAATATTGACATTTCTACGGGGCAAAAAGTAAATGAACAGAATGTCAACAATTTCATTCGTTTTATTTTATACATCTATTGTTATCACATTTTTTCGTCGCATTGTGTTGCAGGGATAAAAAAAAGGTATGAGAAGATTCTAGACTGAATCGTCGCTGCTTTTCGCGCGGTCATTCGATCATCGCCGCGAACAATGAATCGGCCGGAACGAGCGTCGATAATCGATCAAACACACCTTTTGACGTGTCGACGAACTTTTACGAATTACAATGAAGAAGCGTCAGTTATGTAGCTCGCCATTTGCGAGCAAAAGCTAAATAGAGTTAACCTATTAATAGATGCAAACTTTGGCTAGCCTGTTAAAGGGAGAAATTTTAGCCTTTGCTATTTAAGGATTCATGGCGCAGATGGTGCATGGTACATAGAGAATGTGAATATATTAATATATTGATTGAAAATGAATACGTAACCTGCAAAAGATTGCTTGCGGCTAAGATAACCTATTTGAAAGTAAACAGTGCATTATTTACACTGATACATGATTTTAGTGCATAAAAAGTAGATTCTGTACGCACGCAAACATGATCATTTAGTGTCATCGCGTCGGCCAACTTTGGTGGCAGGTATAGGTAAATAGATATTTGCAGTATTATTTTTGTATGTATTTTAGATACGAGGATGATAAGCTACCAAAGACTAAGCTCAGGTTTCTGTGCGTGAAAAGTTTCTTTAGTACGCACATTACCCCTCAGTAATGTAATAAATCAGTGATTACAGGATGATTCGCTCAATATTACAAGCGCCGAGAACGGTTCGCGTCCCGATCATTCTTCGACCGATCGTAAAAATGAACATTATCACTTGCGTCATCGCACGCTGCGAAAGCTTTTTCTCCGGACGTTCAACCGTTCCCGGCATGTACAATCGAATCAATTTGTCGATCTTCACTTCCGCTTGCCTTTTTCCTCCTGCCCTAACATGAGATATCTGACGTTGACAATGACAGTGAGAGAATGTGATTCAAGGTGAACGGAGAGATAGACTTTGCCCCCAACACAGTATCATACATTTTTCGGAGGAAGTCTTTTCTCGCGAACATACTTTTGCAATCGTGCCTTCGCACGCTCGGTGATGGATGATTGTATGGGAATGATGATGATGATGATGACGATGATGAAGATTGACGAGGGCAAAGGCGTTCATGCGTTTCGGCGGAATGAATAAGACTGGGACCCATCCATTAAAAAAGTCACAAGACTCGTAGGAGATTTTTAGTTTCAGGTATTGCGGCTGCGACAAATTACTCGTAAACTCGCAGCCGCGTCGCTTTACTTCGGTAATCCCAGAGATTCAGAGGTGGTGGAAAGTTCATTATTTCATGCTTTGTTAAGCTCTGGAGAATCTTTGCCGTTATTCTTCAGTCAGTGACAAACGCAGAAAGAAATGTGGGAACTACACAGCAAGATGTGCATGAAAAGTTAAAGGCAGCGGTGAGTGAATCGATTGGTTTGTACATTACGCAGATTGGAACCTCGTGGACGGATGAGGTGAATATTAATTTCTGATAAAAGCTCCTTTGTGGCTGCGACGATTAATCATCCTCAGCCAGAAGTTTTAAGGGATGATCAATTGGTAGCTCGAGTTCATCCACGAGCCTCCAGCAAAAGTAAGCGTGCAAAGTGAATTGAAATTTCATTACTGACCTTAGAAAGTTTCTCGCCTTCGTGGTGCGGCAATAGGGTCCTAAGCGACTGGAAGCCGGCGTTGATACTCTGCATGCGTCTGCGCTCATTGCTGTTGGCGATTTCTCGCCGCATTCGCTTCTCCTGCTCCATGTGGCTGCGCGAGGTTGCGCGGCTGCTGGAGGTGTTATTGTTTAGGCTAACGTTTTGCCCGGCCTGAGAGGACGAGCGGCTGCTCTTGTGCTGCCGGCCCGACGGCGACGACGTCGCCGAGGACGAGTGCAGACTTGACGCTACCGTAGCCGGAGGCTTGGTAAGCTCCGGCTCCTCGACGTACTCGCCGATTGGCAGTCCCGTGCAATCGTCAACTGTTTCTCCACTGCTAGAACATAGCCGAGCAAAGTGATTAGTTATAATGTCTTGCATTAGTCTTATCGATTTCATATTTATAAATCATGACATCTTTCATATGTTTTGTTTATTATAGCAATATGGACATAAAATAAATTGTTGGCTTGGATACGAGTAATTATTATATGATTTGGAAATTTATAGCTTTGCAAAATATGCAACGCTAAAGCTAACATAATTTCTCGAATTTAGATAAGTAACGTTTGATAAACATACGCGCATAATTCGGGCATAACCAGCCATTTATGTGCCATTAAAATGGAAAAACAAAAGCAACGGCAGCCGTCGAATTTATTATGCGGCTTACGTATGCGTGCTCTTTAATTCGCCATCAATCAGGAGCGGCCGTTAAAACATCAAATGACTATTATCCGTAAAGCATAGGCAAACAGCATTATAACCTCAAGGCTCAGGGGCCTCGACGCACGCAACATCACGCAAAGCGCCCGAGACGAGCAATAAATTTAACGCGGCGAGCATATTTCGAAGCAATTTCCCGCTCGGCCAATAAAGGCCAATTTTTCGGACGCAACTGTAGAGCGCGCGGAGCACAAAGCGCGATTGCTATCGCGAAAATTAATCGCCCCCCCGCACAATTTCCCCTGCCTGTCGTTTTATATTTACCTCCCGCCCCCCCCCCCCCC